>JAZBHA010000058.1:113948-129184 GCA_037464855.1 Iselma pallidipennis | reverse complement strand
AAAATAAAGTTGCAGTCAATAAAACGATCGACTGTAAAATTGCCTGCAGTCTTCACGTTGATTTGTTATCTATAGTAGAGTTTCTACAGCTTGACGAACTAGATATCTACCGGTATATCTGTTTCTCTTCTCAAGATAATTCACTCAATTTCCTACAACCATTTGTATATGTTTGATTGAAAGAGTATGGTAGAGACTGTGTGAGTCAAGTTGTTGATTTGCTGTGATGTATGGTGGTGGATTTTTGTGTATTGTGGCATATTCCCGAGGGTGTCCAGTCCGTTGGTCTTATCAATCAATTGTTCTTGTTCTATCGTACCTTGGACATGACTAATGTACGGTTAAAACTGTCGGTATGGTGGACCCTGTAGGGGTTCCACCACTGCGGTGTGACTAAATGTCCTTATATAATAAAAAGATTGTTTAGGATCGCGTAATGATCGCAATCTAACCAGAATCATTTTATGGTTAGTAGAATTGTTGTACCATTTCACGATTATTGTCTAGAAGAATCTAATTTGTATCCAAAAATTCTACCGATTTTTCATTTCATAATTTATATAGAAAAGAGAAAGAAAAAAGAAAGTGGGATGGAGAGAGGGGACTTGTCCGATTATTTCGTGTGTACCTACTTCCAAAAAATTATAATTAATTTCGTCCACAGGGATTTGAATAAATCATCGTTATCGCCATGTCTTTGTATTTAAATTCTGTTTCCATTCAAGGATTCGTCATGCAGTTACCGCATAAATATCAATACCGATTTAATGGAAAAGATCGGATTATAGACGACACGCTGGCATCAACATTAAAATTCAATATCTTAAATATTTTAAGCCACATTACCACACCGTACGACAGTAATCTGTAACGCATTGTCAAATAAATGCTATGCAAATTCAACATTCTCAACTTGTGACAACTCTTATTTCTTTTTTTTTTTTTGATTATTATTATCCATCTCTACGTATATAGATTCCGTTCTTTGCTCAATACAATCAATTCAATCGAAAATCTATCAACTCATCTAACCAAACGAACACATTTTTATAAATTTAATCTGTAAATTCCATCCCCCCGGTCGTATTTCAATCGTCTTTTTCAGATCGTGGTAATAATATTTTCGCAACAGGTGAGATGTACTTCAACCGTATGAAACTAAAATTATCATCATGATAAAGCCCGACGTTCCGCCTTTATATTTGGCCAACTTTATGCGTTTTACTACCACCACCACTAACCATTAATACCATAAAGCTTCTCGTACATACATCTCGGAAAATTCATCATATTATTATTCTCTATCAACTTTTGTTGTTTAGTTCACAGTTAATAACATCAATAGCGACAGATTCAAGCACGTTTAGAACAGATAGCTGTCTAGATAACTTCATTAATCTTAATATATAAGACGAGAGAATTATATAACACTTGCGATGTACGAAAAACGAACTATAAAAAATATTATTGATACTAAAAGAATGCAAGGAAGAGAAGTACGATTGTTTTATTGTTATAATTTCAGTTTAATTGGATATTGCGCGATTTCAAATTAAATTTTTGAACACCATCCATAATGTAATAAACCTATAACCGTCATAAATAAAAATGTAATTAAAAAAAAAACATCATGACAAAAAGGCTGACCTGTTGTTTCATAAAGATCAGTATGCAAACAACAACAACAATAACATTAAAGTAACGTTATTTTTGTATCGGAAAAGCTCCCTCTATTAAATCGTCGGATATTGTTGAATTAATGTTTGCAAAGTTTTTATAGAAAACAGCGTAAAAGCTAAAAGCACTAGCTTGTTCTTCCACTGTTTGAAATGTGTAGGAACCATTTTAAAACAAACACGTTAATATGGATCTAGTTGTTCAAACTCTGGAGAATCGTTCTATTGAATTACATTTTGCATTAGATAGGTACTGGACCAAGAATCATCTCAAGGAATGTGAGAGTAGTTTACAGGATTGAATTTGAACTATTCGAAGTTTTTGGTTGTTTTATGTGGTAATTTTTTTTCAATTCTGTACCTACAAGGTTATTAAGTGACTATATGATCATACAAGTGGGTGTTGTTTATTTTTAATTAAATAAAAAACCGCCACGACGGCTGTAGTATACAACAAGAAGAAGCTCTAAACAATATGCGATCAGTTCGGTTTTATTCCCTGCAGGTGATTATTGGATGGTTATTGCTAGTCTGGCTGGGCTCCAAAGAAGTTTTGTCGCAGATTTATCCTTTCACGGCACGCAATAACATATATGTATGTATTCACGTATAGTATGATCGACTATTGATCGTCTTTAGAAAAAAGTATGGAATATTTTATAAATAATGGGTATATCTAATGCACCTATTTGCGTGTACGTTCTCAAAACATAAATATATACAGAGCCCTTTATCTGGTCTTTCCGCGTATTTTATACTCGAAATATTATGATACGGAAGACGTCGTAAATTTCAGGACAGTGAATTTGTATTCAGAAGGATATGATAACCATGCACCGGTCTTGACAATAAGTCGCAAGTTTTACGGGCACGGTTTTATAACAGAAAAGAAAACTTTCTTTCTATATAGAAACAAACATTTTCAATATTCCTCTCTCTGTCATTCGTTGAGTGGCTCGTTTATTTTAATGTAACCTCACGTGGTAATTGCGCGCGAAACTAGGCCAGGATAATGGCAATAATGTCGGGGTCGGTGTGATCCTTGACTAGTCTCGAGGGTAAGCTAGGATCGCGATCAAGAGATACGTTTCAAGACAAGCTCTTCACTGTGGACTCATAATGCACCGAAGATATTACCATATACAAACTACGGCTCGGTTTCAGATTTTGTAATATTCATAATAGCTAGTCATTTCCTTCACCCTTAACCTACCCATTCTAACTAGTTGTAAAATGTATTTGAACACGAACAATATGTAAGTACAATACTGGACTTATTTTGAATGAGCGCGGTTTCAACTATAAAAAATGTATTGCTCGTATTTCTTCAAACGAATTAATCTTCGACTTGAATAGAAAAAGAAATGGTGTTGACGGCGACGTTGGAGACTTGCGAGTTATCTTTGGACCGTCGGTTGCACGGCAGCCGAAGATATATTGAATTAGCTATAGGTAGGTGTAGGAGCTTGAAAATATAAGACTTGAATAGAACGTGATTGTGAATAGAGGGAATATAAAGAGTCAGTGATTGAATGGTAGCAGCAAAAAATCATCTCAGTTTGATCAGTACATCAAGCATACCAAATGACAAACGAGGATTTTATAGATTCAGTTGTAGTAGTAAATTCGATTCATTTCAATTTTGATCAATTTATTCATACAAACAAGAACAATTAATGTTTAGTGGATGGTTTGTTGGTGGTGTGTCACTCCTGTCTTTCACTATTATCCCTTTTAGACAATTTCGTAAGCTCACTGAATACATTCATCCATTTGGAACAAGTATACAATGAAAGTGGTGCAATTACAGCGTTGTTAATGTGATGCCTTATCGCTTCTCCCCACAATTGCGTCCATCTCAAGTACTTATTAACAATTTTTTACAGAAAAAAAAAACAACTGGATAACCATCTAAAAAAGTAGACGTGTTTTGTGTCCATCGCCATTAATTCTCCTTATCTACTGAACAATAAATCCTAAATTGAGAGAAGATAGTGCGAGAAATATATCAACGCTATATAGCAATAATTATAAGCTTCTGATGCATTGTTGGCCAATAAATTTAGCAATCGTGGCAGACCTATCGCGGTGAAGACCAAATAAATGCACCATGCACCGTCTTGACCTTTTCTTTTCAAATAGGAAGAAACAGCCAAATGTCAAGTTTCCATTTGATATCAATATTTCTGTTGATGAGTCAGCTGTTGTGTCTTGTAAAAATCTCCTCAATGCTTTCTTGTGTATATGTATATGTTGATGAATGCGGGTCGCTGTGCGGTCCTGTGCACAGCCCTAAATCATGATTTTATTGTACGGCATCAAGATGCGCGCATGTGTGCCTCATTTATTAGCAACAACAGGATAGCTTTGTGGGACTGGTGCGGCCCAGTGTGACGTCTTTCTGAGTTCCACAACACACAAGTCTGTATTGCCGAAAATTTTAATTGTTCTTACATACATAAAACATCGTTTAATTGGTATAAAATATAAATTATCGTTGACGGGACTGAAGTTTCTTATTGTTAGTAGTTATTTTTCTGCCGTCCTCTTGATTCTGTTTCAACAAACTGCCAATTAAAATTTTAATATTCAGAAAGTAACTGGAGAAGTTCCAATAAATTTCACTAAACAACTACAAGTAAAGCCCCACACCAAATCAAATTCCGAAATAAAATCAGTATAGCATAGAAAAGATTGAATTGTCTCTGTTCTTCCTCTATTTTTATTATATAACAATATTGTTGGTTGTTGATTTCGACCAAAACAATATTGGTCTATTCGTAAAATACAACAATAAAATTATCATAGAGAACGCGTTCGAAAAAATATCTACTCTTCTTTATAGGACTTTTGTTCCATTCGATTTATCGTTCCAAATTGGAACGGAGCCTCCCTTTTGCTTTTACAAAACATTAGGCAAACTAACGATGCTCCTTCGACTGTTATGTCCAGAAATGGTCACTCCATCAAGATGATGAACTTACGAATGGTTGTTAAATCCTTGACATGTACCTACTCGTTTTGGAAATGGATTTTTTTCGATTTTATTTTAGAAATTTCGGCACCCCGTCGCTGTATTCAACGATTATTTATTTATATATTGACAACACTTTATAAATACGTCATCAGAACAGCAACAGGCAATTATAATGTTAGCGACATAGATTGATGATAGAGAGACTTGATCACAATTTTTCGATGAAACTTTATAATCGAGTCTTTTCAAGGTTTATTTTATTTATTAAAAACAGGATCAGTTTATACAATATTTTTACAAGTATTTGATTGTATCTTGATATTCTTTGTTTTTTGGACGACGAGGCATTGAAAAAAATCCGGCAATCGAGTTTAATACATCATCCGAAAAAGTAATACATCAAGAAAACATGACTAAAGGCAGGCATTTTCTAATTTATTCTCTGCATAATGAGTTCTAATACTGCATGATCTGCGTGGGGTCCAATCCGTCTTCGCCTGAGCATTGCCTCATCGTAATTGGCGCCTTCAGCTAAAGCACTTCTCTTAGTTTTGTAACCAAATACATTTCTTCCAGGACGTTATCGATCATGGCAAGACTATTAATGTAATAACCGATAAAACGAAGATAATAAATTATCGTATATAACTCTATAAGTTACATAATTATTTTTGGAAATATTGTCCACACACGCAGATCTAAAATGACTTTTTTTATTTTCGGGGAAACAATGATCAGTAAAACAGTTATATTAATTAATTATTGGTGGGATGTAAGGTTTGGATTTAATACAAAATACACACTACCTCCAATACATAAACCAATAAGTCAAACAGGCTGTGCAATTAATATGAGAGAATGGTGCAATTTGCAGATGCACCATGCAGCAAATAACTGCATATAAAATAAATATATAGTTCTGGTTGGTTGACAACAGTGGCTATTTTGCACAACGTTTTGCATTATATAAACTCATATATCTAACATTGTAAAAATGATTGAAAAAAGAAGGAAACAGCTTTTCAGCGATTGGAAAAATACGTTGCAATATAGAAATGATTTTATAGTTGAAAGAATTGAAGTTTTTCGGTTTTATATTGTCGACAGATTCATGAATATGATGTTTTCAGATACGGTGATACATTGCGCAATAAGAAAGTGTGAAATTCTTTCATGTTTACTACTATCAAAAAAAAAACAGAAAGAAAAAACGATATGAACTCGAGCAGAAATAATCTAGGCGACGACAACAATTTTTCGTCAGTTTTAATTATTTACGTGCTAAAGTCGAGAATCGATATAATATTTTTGGAGAGAATAAGTAATCTTTAAAATTACTGTGTTGATGATTTCTTTATACTACAGTATTTACAATTCTATAAAAAGCTTTGATTACAAAACGTGTTTGAAAGATATTTAAATGAGAAATAGAATTTTAAACTTTCAGGTCTCGGCAGACAGTTTTTTTCTTGTCTTAACAATATTTCAATTGCCATAAGTCTTACAAGCAGGATTTCTAATCCGAGCATGCTAACTAATTGTAAGTCTTATTGAGGACTTTACCAACTTGCACAATATACTAGACAAAGTCAGTAGAAAAGAGCAATTAGATATGTCCATGAATTACACACTGGCATTGCTATTACTGTATACTTTTTCCATCTGTTGTTGTTCATCTTGTTTGTTGTCGTTGGTGTTGTTGGTTTGACATTTTTTTTCGTTTTCTTCTTCTTCTTCTGCAGTTTCTCGTTCCTTCTGCAGTGTAGTTTCAATGCACAAATACTGTAGATAAAGAGTCGTTGCTGCCGTTTTGTTGGTGCAACCCCCTGCTGACGAATAAAGATGTCAAAGCCAGGCAGCCAGTATTGCTACTTATGCCACAACTTTATTTATATCTTGCACCTTTGTTAAAGTTAAATGTTCAGCTCGAATGTTAACCGGATTTCCGCAAGGAGTAATAGTTTAAAATCGTTTAATTTTAATTCAATACATCATACCTTTTCTAACAATTATCTTTTTGGATTGATAGCTAGAGATGGGTCTCGATGCAGTATTGTACTGGTCAGTGGCGTAACTACCATTAGGCACGGGAGCATTTGCCATAGGGTTCATTCATGTAAGGGACCCATCGATCTTACTGGACTTAAAAACTGGATTAAAATATATAGGTTACGTACACACAAACCTGCATATATAGAGAATTGGCCCATTTCAAATTTCTGCCTACGGGCGTCAAATTTGAAATTACGCCACTGGTAGTAATGATCATCGTTCCGTTGTTGTTGTTAGTGGTGGTGGGAAGCATTAATTTATATGCAGACAAGCGCTACGGTCCTTGTACAATAGCGTTAATGTTGCTCCAAATCAGCTACTATGCGACGATACTGTCTGGACATGACAAGCAGAATTGTATCAATTAACAACACAGCGATGAAATATCAATGTTATAGCTATGTTATTAAATTTATTATACAAATCAGCTTTTAGACTTTCATGACCGACTTTTGTGCATTTAAATAAATAAATTCTTGCTAGTCTTCACTAATATTTTGATATTCATAAGACTTTTAGTTAATATTGTTGTGGATATGAAGGATACGTATGGGGTTTTCTCATTTCGGTTAGAATTCGTGCTGACGTGCTCGATATTTCAATTTATATACAGTCAATTTCGTATGCATAATAATATAGTCAATATCATTTATAACCAAATACAATTTTCTGGCATGTTATTATATTTTCTCATAGTAGTCAAGGAAAAGACGAAGAGAATGTTTCCTAAAAATGTCTATTGTTATGTAAAGTATAATAGTAGATCATTTAGGAATTAGACTCGCACGCAACATACTACATGATACATTTAATAAAAAATTAAAAATCTCACACCTGTTTATTAGAACGAAAACCCACCCAATTTTCGTGTGATAATTATACCATCCAACCGTTATTCAATTGAAAAATAAGCAACATCAACTGTATGTATGTATAGAGAGAAATACAAGGAAAAAATTAATTTTAAATCCAGCTTGCCAACAGTATACATACACAACGAGTTGTAAGAGAGAATCAGCAGCGAAAAAACAGATACAGATTTCCAGTTTTTATCATTATTGGACATTTAATTTAAAATTCACATTAACATAGACATTACCGTATATTTCATCATATTTTTTTGTTCTTATTTCTTATAAATAAAATGTCGTTGCAATAAAGAGGAAACATAATCACACATACATACAACATGCACTCTGTCCATATCAAGATATTATGACAACTGAATGCTAAACAAGTGACAACATTGAATTATTTATAAGTTTTCGATACGTTGACTTTTCGGCCGAAATTGTGGAAAATTGATGATGAATTTTTCGTATGATGATTTTGACAGATTGACATCTCTCTGTCTTCGTCTATCTCTTAACAGGATTATAAGATATTATTAATTTTCTTCACTTTGTCCAGATTCATATCAAGATAATTAATAAAACAAAGAATGAAGACGTAATTAAGTTAGCAAGAAGCTTTTGCCATTAATCATTCTGTAATTGTGTATGCATACAACAAACATATACTTGCCAAACTTGATATAATACAAGAAAATATTAAAATAGAGAATTTTTTCATCTTGGACGATTGGTAATCTACAGCCTACTTACCAATAGAATTATAGTGAAATAGAGACAAGAACAAGACCTATTAGTCTTTGATGGCAGCAAGAAGATCAAGACTGAACAAATTAAGTGAGAGCCTTTTACGGAATAACGTTAATAACAAAAAACAGATTAAGCCATTTTTATTGAGATCGGCAAAAAATCAAGAAGAACAAGTTGTTTTCTTTTGAAAACTATATAGAAGTTAGAACTTGTTCATATTCAAGTACTTTATGATGGAGCTTTTTATTTAATTTTATTAAACCCTATTGATTTGTGTTGTCAATCCCTTTCATCTGTAACTAGTATTCCGAATCGCTGACTAAGGAAATGTAACGAAATCGATTCCGGTTAGTGCCTTTTATAAATCAATTCATATTTGGAAGTAATGGGAAAATATTGTACCACAAATATCACCAAACAAACTGTCTTTCTTCAAGTCAAATATGAGAATAAATCTGCAGGGTGAAATATGTTCGTTTTACTTGTTTTTTTTTTCTTTCAACTTCACAGTTGAAGTAACCAAAACACGTTCCAACAAATGTAACAAAAAGATATAAAAAATTACAGGGCGCGAAAGTAGTGCAGAGAGAATAAGGACGAAAGGATCGGAGCTATATTAAAGTTGGAAATGTAAAAATATACGGACATTGTGAAAGTTTCAGACATTGCGGTTCCTTTAGCTGATATTACTTCTTTGTTAATTGTTCCTTTGTAGTCCGTTAGTTCAACTCCACAGCTCTCCAAGTCTGTTCATTAAAGTATAGCGCTTCAAACACAGAAATCTAAAGCCTTTAGCTACCCACTAATTACAGTATTTTAATCTCTCAGAAATCTTCAGATTCTATACTAACGAATGTCTCTAACCGGCCACTAGCCCTCAAGAACAAAGCGACATGGAAATTACAAACAATCCATCCGTATCAAGAACATCTATTTTTCATCATTTCATTTTATTTTCATGCAATTATTATTGTTCTGTACAAAAGTTCGTTTCGAATCTAATTGAAGATTTGTTGACTTGTTTATAATGCAATTATTCAACAGTTATTTTGGTTTCTAGCTGTGTGCATTACCGTCCCCCCGATTTGAATATGAAAAGGAGGTGATCAACTGGTTCAGAAGCTTGTGCTTTCAAATCAGCAAACTATTCATGATAATGTTGTTCACAATTGCGTTCTTCTCTCGACAAAAATAACGAAAAACTTGTACTCAAACAAAAGATGGATTGTGTTTGTTTTTCCCTCTTGTTTTCAAACAGATTTTCGGGTAATTCTTTTTTATCTGAATATTTCCCCTGAAACACATCGTGAAAGGTTTGTCTCAAATTGAAATTGTCTATTTATACACTTTTTTTCCAATTTCTAATCGTATAGGTCGATTGAAGTCAACGACCATTTAGAAATGTTTTGAAAAAAAGGACTACATATTTCCAGGACAATTAATGTATAGATCCGATTGAATAATATTGCGAGTTGGTTGTTATTGGATTCCTGCGGGGGTTGTTGGTTGGTAACAAATGTTGTTTTTTGACTTATGATGTATCGACTAGCAATTACATTAACCCTATAGAAATATCTGGCTATATTTCACGAAAAATATAATATTAGAGCAATACATCATCTTTGGAACAAGACAAGAATAATATTCCAGTCAATCATTGGATTTTGAAACTGCGTGTACAACCGCACATAAATCGTTTATGTGTGTATTCATATAAAACAGAACCATATTTACCAAGACAGAAGATTATTCAAAAAATTCTTCTCTTTTCAAAAAAAGAGAAATAAAGAATAAAAAGCAATTGTAAATGTTCCATGCACGTACACTAACTATAAACTTAGCTCATGACGGTTTCTGAACCTTGTTCCGGTAAAACTACAAAGCATACACGTAAATCGACTACGCATTACGCAAATAGAATATGAATGTTCCCGAATCGCGTCTTTTTCTTCCTTAGCACAGACAAAAAGAATATTCGCTGCACGAACTTGGGAACGGGGTGACGCAGATGCTCTTTTTTCTTACTAAAAAGATATCAGACGATATAGAGGCTGAGAGACGAAGAGGGAAATGGGAAAAACCTTAACGTTGCTCCCTAAAATTACCATCAATAAATGTTGGGGAATTTATGAAAAGACATTTTTTTTATTGAAATGTCAAAACGATGAAGAAAGAGTGCCCGGATTTCCTGCTAAAGGAAGTACGCTAACGTTAAGTGGCACGACAAGTAGGGCGGTTTCCTCACCTGGAACATAAACATTCACCTTTAACACTTCATATATTATTGCGGCGAAAACGTAAATTAAACAACGCATTTTCGAGCACGTTTTCTAACGTTATAGTGGAAAATTGCGTTCGTTCTCGAGGAAAAGCCCTTAACGGCCGACAAGAATAAATTAGTTTAACAAGAGATAACTCGTCCGCCCTGTGTGCGTATTTCTTCTTCTTGTTCTTATGCTTCTTTGCCTCCCCCATTTTATCTATATATTTTTTTTCTATAATGGATAATTGGAAATTCTTTATATCTTTTATATACAATATTATCACAATGCTTTTAGGTGGAGTAGTTGTAGCTCATTGAATTGAGAATAACTAATGGAACGACGGAAATTGCGAATTTAGCGTCCGTTTTTGTGGTAAAGTCGGTTTTCGAAAATTAAAATGAAATGTTCAGTGAAACGTGCCTAAATCTGTATATCCATCTACCGCTCATACACAATACACATACACACATGCACACACATATACATATATTCGTGGAGTTTCATATTAAATCGCTATGCATCGGTTATTTAATACTGAAATGCAGAGAGAATTAAACTTCCCCTCCAACTATACATTTGCTAACATGAATCCATCACGCAATATTCACACAGTTTACCCTAAAATAACCTCACATTTATCCTTTCAAACAAATTCAGGTTTCAGGATCTTATGTATGTGTGAGTGTATGCTGTTACGTATATTCGTTGCCACCATCATCATGTCGACCTTTCCGCAACATGAACATGTATTTTGATCCTTTAGTTTTAGCTTCTACAGTTCTACTATAACTTTGAATTGAATATTCAGAAAGCGAACACTATGCCAAGCAATATCTGTGTCTGAGAACCAAACAGGACCCACTGTTCTGTTCTGACTACACAATAACCACAAAATAGAAATGTACATATGTATATAGGTACATAATACAAAGAAGGACAACTTGGTTCATATTCCAGGTGCGATTTTGGATAGCAAACTACTCCGTGTAGGAGCTTACGTGAGGTCACTACTAGACATCGACCGGACCTGACATGGTGACATTAAACTGCAAGATGTCTGACTAGCGGTAATGACAAGAATTCGGAAATTAAAAAGCAGCACGAATTTTTCGTCGTCCAATATTTTCATTATAATTGGAAATTTTTCTAATAAAGTACAAGGAAACTATTTCGTCGAATATAGGGCTCGATTCTTGTGAATTTTCCATTGATTTTCATTTTTGTTACTAAAATTTGGATTATTGAAATGTTCTCCTCATTTTCGGTGGGAGAAACACTTGATTTTCTTTACTTCAGTTTTAACGACTTTTCCGTGATTGCCCGGTTGGCAAACATAAATTCTTACTGTTGTTATGAAAAATAGACATCAACCGTATTTATATTGGAAGTTTTCTGGAGCCATCTGAAGATCTTGTGGTAGATACGAGTCTTAAAAATTTCATAGTTGATAAAAGTAATGTTGCCATCCACGAAGTTTACATCATTCCGGTAATAATGACTACAATTTCAACAAAAATAATAGTCACTGTTTCTGTTTATATAGTCGAAATATTAGAGGTTTTTAATTATAAATAGGTACATAACATACATATTTAGTTAGAAATTAAATCGGCAATATAAGTTCGGCCTTTTTTATCTTAATCTTTAGTATCTGTTCGTAGCATTTAACCTTTAGAAAATCCACAGGATATTCCTAACACTGGCCGAGATAAGGCTTACGAAAAAAAATGGTGTTTTATACCGAGTACCTAAGTATCCTTGCGATTTACTGCATTCCTGTCAGGTTTTATGACTTCAATGAGGTCAAATTACGATGCCAACCTGCTTTCACTATGTCACTACGTATATGTCATTAAAAGATAACATGACCACAGACAATCCAATTTGTCCTCTGATGAAAATTGTATTAACAGCAATTAGATTACATACGTTTTGTTGGATTTAATTGAATTCCTGTTTGACAGTTTCAGAATACATAATCACAAACGAATGAATATACATAAATAAATGTGTACAATTTTTTTTGTGGCATTTATTTTAATGTGAACGCATGTTAATTTTGAAATTGTGTGTGTTTTTTTTTTTTGTATTCAAAAATGTCACGTTTCATTGCAACATTTTGTCAAGTGTAAAATCGGACTGATAAAACCAAAATTGCTGAACTTTTTTTTTGTTGTTGGTAGTGGCGTGAAAATTTATGGTAATTTTAGATAGTCTAGCCGTCTACGGTCCTACAACCATTAGCTTGCTACGATAAATATCGATTTGGGCACTTGCGCTCAACATACGGCCGTTATTGAATATCGTCGTCATTCCATCTATCTTGCACCGTATGACAACACGCCTCTCAACCTCCCGGCAATCAGTTCCAGCTTGTACGGCATCCTTTAGAAATGAAAACAAACTCTCGTATTACTGACAATAAATTGGCAACTTTTTCGTCCAAAATATTGTATTTCTCGATACATTCATCTTGACCTAGTAATAGTAATGTTGTATGTTGTTTCTAGTCCTAGATTTTGGTTTATATAGTAGAGAATAAATGCTGGCAAAGTTGCCCGGGTCTCAATTCACAGTAGCTTGGGTGGGTGGTTGAAGCCCGCCCCGAACGAGTAATTAAGCACTGTTCTAAACTAACATTACTCAACCGTCCGCCCGTTGCCGTATGGGCCTCCTCACATCCGCCCCCGTTTCTAAACAGACTTGTGTTATCTCTCAACTGTCTGTTCAGTCCGATGGATCTGTCAAGATAAGGATGGTACGTTTCGAAAATTACCAAATTTTTAAACGTACACCTGATTAATTCAACTTAGATCTTGAAAAGTTGCCAAGAGAAAAACCGGGAGGGAACTGATGAACATCCTTTAGACGAATTATTCAAAGATTCCAAGGATTTTTCGTCGACAGAAACAAATAGTAGCGAACAGGATTAGTTTCGTTTTGACTGTACAGTCAAAATTCCTGATAAAAGTTACAGGATTACAACCAATATAGCTACAGTTTTGGATACTTGTAAATTATTCAAATACTATTTTGGATAATCCGAAAAGTAGAGAATTGTTAGTTGTTTATCTGGAAGCCTACATTCATAACTATATTCACTGACTATACGAATATTTCATGTCATTTCAGCATAGAGTAGTTTCAATTTTAGTGTGAATATTCTAGTGGTGAAATGGTATCCAGTTGATTTACAACCAGGTCTAATCTGATATATTGTTTTTAATATTGCAACGATCGAATACGACTATCCAGGGGGTTGTACATCACGGCATCGCCGGCGAGATTGAGTTTATAGAAATGGTGCGAAGATATATCCAAGATCGGTCGTTTGTTCTTGACGTTTTTATTGAAAATTATTTTTCAATCGTTCGTCTCGGAAAAAATCGCAGAAAGAAATAAAAAGCTTACTGTCATTTCCAATTTGTCTCTTTCCCCATGTTATCCACCGTTGCCGCATCGCTGCTGATGCTGCTGCTGCTGCTGCTGTTGCCACTGCCATAGTTCTGATTGGGGCTAAGTCGTATTTCGCCATATAAAAATCAGATTACCAAGGGACCAGGATCCAGTTTGTAGCTTTAGTCCTTAAATTTATTATTGATCTGTTCGATAGAAATTTTCCATTTACCACCACATAGGTAGACGTAGAGTAGATATCTAGTACATGCATAGATACATGCAATCATGGTAATTTTACGGATTTTATTCCAGCATCGTCGTTATTTAAATGTAAATTGAATCTACTGGGTATTATTCATACTATTTAATCGGATAATACAGGTGACGGAATTTTGTAATTGTTTTCCAGGAAAATTCAGCTCTGCCAAATATGGGATCCTAACGACCCTTAGGAAAGTTACACAGTATCAGGATTTAAAGCGAGTCCAATGGAAGAAACTGTAATTAAATTGTTACCGTGTTTCCGTAAATGACATGGGACGCGGTTAGTTAAAAGTTAGAGGCAACTTACTGCAATGTCTGCAACTGAGTTCCCAACAAAACCATAAAAGGATATTGCAGACAAAACCATACTTAAATTTTTTGTAATTAGCTCGTTGTACTTTAAATTTTCGAAAAAAAAACCGTACTTATATTGGGGAGCTTACGATTAATTTTAATGAACAGATTTTAATCTTGTTGTTGGTAAATTTAATTTAAGATGGTAATTTTACTGATATTTATAGAGCGAAAGTGTGTTCATGTTGGCATCATTAATAAAACGTTGGAGAGAAGATAGTAGTAACAAAAACATCCCAAAACAGGAAAGAGCTGTCTCGTGTAGAAGGTGAACATAAGTAGTAAGTTTTGACAATAACAAATGCACTAAAAGACGTGGAGATGATCTATGCGTGTGGTCGCCGCGACGGTGGGCGTCTCATCATCTCACGGCAGCGACGACGACGACAACAACACCATTCTGTCGTCCCGGTTCCACTGTTACCCCCATTTACTCGCTAAACTTAGCGTGATGACAAAAACAACGTGCATGTGTCATATTCTCGTACATGTCAGACCATATATCTTGAGAGATTAAAACAAAACGAATTACATTCGGGCCGTTGGACTCGAACAGTTTCAAATTCTTCTTCGTACTGTAACTCAATTTTTTTTTTTTTGAAAAATTATAGATTGTAGTTTGAACAAATACTAGAACGGAAGGAAGGGC
>JAZBHA010000058.1:74895-113877 GCA_037464855.1 Iselma pallidipennis | reverse complement strand
ATATGTCGACGTGCATCTTTCATCCACTTGTCTAGTTCGAATTTGTCTTCCGCCCACTTAATTCTCTGCTTGAGTCGACTCATTATTCATAAGCCACAGTTCCACCCGACTGTTCTTCTCAACAACACCAAAGCCCGTCCCTGTTAACTCCCATTTTCTGCATATATACATATCTGCCATACCTCCGACACACTGTGCATTTTCGTTTAAAACACGTGCTCCGATTTCCATATCTTGTCGGTTTACATATACACGAAAATCTAAAGCAGCCACGACATCAGCTCTAGTTCCAAGATAGAGTGTATTATTAATTGTGATAACTAAGTCGAGTTGATTATTCTCATGTTGCTGGTGAACGAAGATGTCACACAGAGTATTCGTTATATTATTACATAGGTACAACACACATAGACCAGTTGAAAATTAACATTACAAATTTAGAATTCAGGCAACGAATGGTCGTAACGAATTTTGTAAATTTTCACTGCAATATTCTAGGATAGCTTAATGCAAATTAATTGAGCGTTGCAAGATGAATGTTAAGAATAGCGTGACTGTACACGGTAGAAAGACATCCGGAAATAGACCACAGTATATGGAACTTAAATACTCGATAAATGTTTTCAATTAGTTCAGGCACAGTTACACCAAACAGTTAATTACCAGTTGCAGCTGTCATCGAATAATTTAAGACAAAAGATGGAAATTATCATATCCAAAGTTCACATGTAATTCCTCAGGTGTATAAAATCTGTACCAATCTGATTCAATTTCAAGTTTCAAATTATTATAAAAAAAAAAATGTACCTATCACGAACGAAACCGTAATTCAAGAAACAAAAACAGATACTTCCTGTTGCGTGACATCGACTTCTTTTCCTTGCAACATTCATTTGTAAAATTTGTAAAATGTGATAAAGTTAATGATATTGACGTTGTGTGATTGGAATGGTGGAGGCGCCTAGGACCGCTAAAAATTCTGTTAGCAGAAGCGTCGCCGTAATTTATAGAGGTTTCAGTTCGGCCGTGCGTAAACGTAAATCACGCGAAACAGTTAGCAAGTAAACAAAAGAGGATGTCTCTTCTTGTTCGATAAGTATAAAATGTGGGTAGTTCAAAGTCTTGTTAACACAAATCTATCTTGTCTTGTGTTGGTGTTTGTCGTATGACGACGGTATGTGAGTGTGTATGTATACATGTATTCAGCTTTATCGTATGATAGCCATTATATAAGTCAAGACAGAACCCGAAATTACTACCACCGTTTAAAGATCGCCTGCAAACACTCAAGATATCGAAGAACAAACACTCAACCAAATTCTTATAAAGTCCTTTTGATTTATCTGTATCTTAATGTGCCGCAACACCGCAACCAGAAACGTTTTCAAGTGAAAACTTATCAGTTGCATAATTAGTGGCGGCATTCATCAAAAACAAAAAGTCAATCAAAATATAAAGCAAAAACCGAAACAACTATTTGATAATTCAAGTGTTCAAAGAATACGGGACGGAAAAAATCCAACATATTCGTCCAGATGGTCTTTGACAAGAAACGAGCCAAAGTTGTATTTAATTTCGTTATACTGTTGACATTATATTATAAATTATAACTTACTCGTTGTAAGTTGGAGTCTGACTATAAGAAGTCGTCTGGTTCAAAGTACCATCTTATTGTCCATTAAAACACGGGGTTTGTTTTTCGATTCGCCAAGACCACATTCCATTAACATTAAATTCTTACCCAGGTTATAAATTTGTTGCTTGGCTGCATTTGGTTTGCACCGAGATACCGTAAGCGACAATCACAAAAAGAGCAACAATATCAAGAAAAACATTGTGAAGCAAATCTTCGTGTCGTACTTAAACGAAATTACATTGCAATTTTTTGAGTATAATCAACTTATTCAAGAATTGGATTCTTCCACATAATGGACAAACTTTGCCAACAATCTCTCTCTTATAGTAGAATTTTTCCTATTCACTGTAGGTATTGGTTTTGTCGCAATAGAAATGTAAATATGAGATTGTTTCTGCAGTCTTATTCCACCATCTCACTCTCCCTTCAGTTTGTAACCTATTGAAGAAACTGTGCCAAAATAATTACGATACTCTCATAAATTTCTTACACTCGAAACTCAAACAGCAAGTTTCACAGAGTTCAAAACGAGGTGGCATCCCCGAGAGACTGTCGAGGACAGCTCTCCAGAAAAAAAAAGACACGTTCGCTCGTATATTCCGTCACCTTCGAACTCATCTTTTTTTTGTCACCCCCAACCACCACCACCACCTTTACGTTCTGGCTCTACTTCAAACTTTCTTCTGGAAATTAGTGTGCAACTAAAACAATTTTTTCCGTCCACTATACTGTATATGTGGTATAGCTGATGTTGAAAGTGTGCGTGAAAGAAAAAAATTAGGTTATCTTGTTCAAGTTCGTAACTATTACAAAGTTCACCGTGTGCAATTTAATTTTGAAACTTCTCTATTTGGTCCCAAATGAGATTAAGTGTTACTTAGTAAAGCTAAAAGTTGCTCTTTAGAGTTATGGCGATACGCCAAAATACGACATTCCTAGACAACAACAATATACTATCAAAAACTGGATAATTTTCAATCTATGCACAAAATTTGACATATAATTGTAGGAATATCTGGATAGTCTTGCGACATTTATGTTGCTAGTTTATGATTGTAGTGAATTCTTCGCCCACTGCCACAAATGCCACCATTGCTATATTTATACACTACACATTTACACACACACAATCTTCAGCCATGTCAGAATAATTAAAATCTGTTTATATTCCACTAGTGACAGGATACAATTCTTATTCCATCTTTTTTCAATTCTACGATTATTTAATGGAGTTAATTGGATGTGCGTGCTGGATATAAGCCTTAAATTAACATCCGAAAAAAAAGAATACCGCCGATGTTTCTGTTACACATATATTTCTAATTTTGAAATCAATTTGTCTAGATCGTTTTAACGAGGGGCGGACTATTTGGACATATTTAGAAGTAGGTTCTTTTTTTAACTGGAAAAACGAAATATTAATTGTAAATTTGAAAATACCAATCCAGGATATATCTGTCACCTCAATACAGATTTTTATCTTTGCAGCGACCATTGCGGAGACATTAATTTTCGTAAAACATATCACCGTTTACGTTGCCAACTAGCTGTAACATGGCATCGAACATAAATTCGACGTTATTGAAATTTTCGAAATTGTCGAAATATTTGGCTACCACCATCTAACTGAAACACAAATCATGCCAACATATTCCAAATATCAATTTTATCTTCATAGTAAAATTATTTTTTTCCACTCAAACAACAACAACATCAACAACGATCATAATCAATTAGAATAGTGTCAGTTTTATAACAAATAATTGGATAAAATCCAAAACAAACATTGTGTAATTAATAAAATACGGTTTCTTGACAATCGGAATATTAGATACTTAATCATTGAGTATATAAGGACGTTTTGCTATAAAGTGTAATTAATAAATGCGACGTCTGTTAGGATCATTAATCAACAATCAAACAGGAATTGGTTGAGTCCGGGCGTCATCTGGCCTCTATTTCCTGTCGATTTCTCAAAAAATGGCTTTTATTAAAACAGTGGAGAGAAATGAGAACTAGAAACGAAAAAAAACCCAACGATTATTTACCAATTTAATTTGAGGCAATGTAAATAAATACAACTATTCATTCCAATTAGTGTAACAGATTAGCTTTAAATCAAGATGACTTTGACATGGAAAGATTCTTGGCTCATTTGCACTGACTACCAATTTCTAAAAATAGTGATTGAAAATTTTTTTAGAGATCTTCCAGGTGGTTTGCGTGTGCTAATAGTAGGTATAGATATCTTTTCTTGAAAGAAAACCACATTCTTCTTCCGTTCGAATTACACGATTTCGATACACAAGAAGGGATTTGATAAACGACAATACCCTTATAGTAATCGTAAATACATTTTAAGCCTATCATCATCATCAGATCGTCAACCAGATGTTGTAACAAATTTCACAACTAAACTTATTTCAAGACAGATTATACCCAACTGAAGGAGATTTGCATAGTACGTTAATTTGAAAATCATTTAGTTCCAAAAGAAATTGGACAATACGGACTTTGATTAGTTACTCCGTACGAGTTTCACTATTTAGGGAAACTATTCCCACTTTGTAGACCACCCACAATGTGTCCTGTAGTTGTTGTTGTTGTGATGTTACATTGTTGTTGTTGGTGGTGCCGTCATTGTCATTCTAGTTTGTCACAGATCTATTTTTAAATTAGATTCGGTTGCCAACAAATCGTACCCAGTACATCTAAATTAGGTTTTTTTTCGAAAATTTCAACACAAATTAATTTTAAATTGTACGTTGCACAATCCAGTATGTGTTTAATGAAGAGATGATGGGTCGGTATGTAAGCAATTGATATTAAAAGTGTTTTATTGTTGATGGTATTTTTATCGGCTCATATCAATGTTCTTCATCTACACATAAATGGTCTCATTACCACTACCACCACCACCACCATCATCATTATTATAAGTGATCCAGATGGTATTACTACCGGAAAATATCTAGAATTAAAATTTGAATCTGTTTCGTTTTTTTTTTTTGGGTTGTTATTAGGATAATAATAGTGTTGGAGGTGCTCCTCCTACTAGTTTCTATTAGCACGTCCCACTTTGTAGTGATAATAGGACAACAGGAAAGGATTGTATTTTTTTTAATAGTCAAGAAAAAACAGGAATTTGCTCTACAAAACAGGTTGGGAGAAAGAAGGCTAATGTCAGGCTTAAAACTAGATTGCTTTATTAGATTAATTTAATCACATTAAAATGGCGGATTTTGAATTTAGACAGAGTATTGGAGGATTCCCCACCATCTGTTCTGGTATTTCCCACTGCATTTCGTCAGTTTTTAAAAGTCAAAAACCGCTAGTCTCTAAAGTATTGGATTGGAAAATCTTTACAGAAGGGTACAATAGTAACACACATTTCTAGTTGTTCCCATTGGAATTCATTATATCTTTGTATTATCGGATAATAAATTCGACGATCTCATTTAACTTAATTTGTATATGTGACGACTATTTCCGGTAAGGTGTTAAAGTTGAATCATGAGAAGATCTCCGGTTTCCCTCCATTTTGTCGATCTGTCTTCGTAACAAACATTTCCCATGTACATATAGTTGGAATGTGTATTTAGTATAAGAGAAAGAAAGAGATAGATAGATAGAGGGATTAAATTAAAACATCATTTACGTTGAAAATAACAGTTGGAATTAATTGAAATTCTAATGTGATTTGCTTTCGTATATATATTTTAAATTAAGATTTAGCTAATTAAAAATAAATCCTCTATAATGATTTTCTTTAATCAACCAACAATTGAAGTCTATGCATTTCTAATTAAGTCATCCAACCATAAATGTCAATAAAAATCTCTTCTTATAATTCACAAGTAATTATAAAAATGAAAAGGAGACGGTTAGTTATGGGAACTATAATGGCCAACTATAGGTATAGGGTCGGCCATTTCATTTTAACTTCAAATAAAAGCCGAAAAGTCTTTACAATTCTGTGATAGTCTAATAATTTCACGGCGATATTTCCTTATGAGTTTGCAATTAATTTGACGTTGTCACCATTGTCTCTCTATTAGATTCGTTGTTCATGACACGTTGTAGACACAGTAAAGACTGTAATGAAGAGCTCTCGTTTAAATACCAAGTAGATATTCATACACATATATAGATATGCTAACAGAGACCGTTAAACAATGCATTCAGTCACTGTGTTGGCTGGAGTAATGGAGCTGTTACCCCTCTCTTATTAGACCGGTAATGGTGGTCTTTATAGTCGTTATGATCCAGGCAAAAGGGGAATTTCTTATTTACTGTCTAGTAGGTTTCATTGTTTATCTGGTTATGTGTGCGCGTGTACTATGATGCTACGATAGCAAGGATCTGGAAATTAGCATGCCTGCTGTTAAACAGGATCTTAATGTTGGCAGGTCTAACAGTAGTGTCACCGAGTTGTTATTACCTTCTATTATCCATTCTTGTCTACGTTACTAACATAAAATAACGAAATCATGAGAAGACTTCTTTAAAACTATATCTACTCCTAATTAGGGTAATTGTCGGTACACAGAAAACGGATGATAATAATGGCTTTTACCAGTTAACTAGTTGGAATTGTGCAACCTTGCATGTTGTGTGTGTCGTCGAGGTTTCTTTTTTTTTTTTAATTGTGTTTCTTCCTTCTACTTAAAACTCTTGTAAACTAACGTTTCCAGTTTTCATCTGAAATAGAAATTTTCCACATATTTTCAATCAAGAGAAAAAACGAAAAAGAAATGAACCAATCATTGTAACGTTTGTAATGTCGTGCAGCCAACAAAGACAATTTAATTAACGCAATTAACAGACACAGTGGCAATTCCACATAATTAACGGGCATACTTTGTCTCACTCGAAACCAAAGAGTATTCACCCTGGACGTGTCTTGGTTATTGAAACGAAAACCAGCTATTCAATGTAACTGACACATAAATACAATAAAACCATTCAAACTTTCCAAAGTTATCACTTTACCAATTATATTGAATCAATAATACTCAAGTATTGATGCCGAATGTTTGGAAATTGTATGAAGAAAAATTGGAAAAAAAAATTTCATGATATAATATAGAATGTTGATGGGACCATTGCTCTCGGTATACAAACGGAACTGTCCAGTTTTTAGCAGAAGAAGAACTTGGTCCAGCGGAAAAACTGGCCGTCTGGTTTGTTGTGTTATCTCATCATATAACGGCTCCCAGTTCAGTCATTGTTTTTTACTTCTTGGAATTGTTATTTAATATTTGTTGTTAGTAGGAGTCGGAGAAATATCGCCCCTTTATCCTGGCAGGACGTCGAGGACAATTTGTGTAAATTGTACATTCAAAATTAGGTTTGTTCCCGGAGCGGCAATACACGAAGATAATGACAATAGAGTCGGGGGCCAAAGTAACGAAATGAAATGGGGCTTTTAGTCGTCGCCGTTATTTCTCTCTAGACGGCTGTATTGCCGTTATCAGAAAGCTGCAGGCTTATGCTGTTGATAACAAAGCTTAAATGTATTTTGTGTGACTGGGTTTGTGTTTAAAATAAAATAAATACAGTTTTTTCTTTGTGTTGTTGTTGTTGTTGTTGTTGTTTCTGTTCCAAACAATTTCTCAAAGAGAGTTACTTTGTTATTTGAAGTTAAACTGTTAAAATATTAAGTTGCTTGAAATGGAAACACCTCCGATATTATGAATATTTCCTGGTCTGGCAGAGCACAGTTGCCGCCGCCATATTGCGTAATTAAATCGGAGAAATTATTACTCAAACCAGCGGCTTGAGTGAATTATACGGCGCGCCTCAGCCACAAATTATTATTTTAAATATGAAATACCCCGGTTAACTAGAATTGCGCCAGACTCGTGCACCTTTAATCAAAAGCTCAACTCAACGAAGCTTATAGGCAATGGAAAGCTTCTCCAATTTCATTTCGTTTATAATTTACAGTTGCAGAAAAAGAAAACAAAATTTTATAAATATAATATCCTTTGAAATTTCGTCTGAAATTCGAGTCTCTAGCAGGCGGTCTATGATTACAATAGTAAACCCACATTTCTCTCAAAATCTTGCCGTGTTCTGTTCAACGGATTACGTTCAATATAAATCAAAAGGATCTGATGAATTGCGCCAAATGGTTCCTATGATTAAAGTAATAAGAGAAACGGATATTTCTTGGAATCGCCACAAAAAGGATAAATCTGGTAAAAAATGCTATCTATAATTCATAAAGGATGAACGAGCGCTTGGACGATTCTAACGAAGAAAACCTGGAAGCTTTAGAAACTTTTCCGGATTAACTTTAGAGATTATTCCTACCGGTCTTTCCACTAGTCAACATTTATTTTTCTTTGATTAATGTTATAAAGGAAAATTCAACGACTATTACATATATAGATATATATTTCAATATGGGACGGTTCAATTGATATGTTCAATGATGCAAAAACGAAAGGAAACCGGTCGATTTGTTAAGAGTTCAATAATTTGGATGGCGGCGGCTGAGATCTCTTTTGCCGTTGCCGAAAAGCTTGATCAAAGACATCGGTCGGAAGAAGTTCAATCGTTATTGCGACCGCCTCGTCATCCGATATTTCCGGTCGTCGCCAGACGGTCCTCAATTACATACCTATACGTATAGAAATCTGAGTGGTATATACCGCTATTTCGAAGCCCCCTTTTTGTTCGACTTCGACAGGTTAAGGGGTTGATTGAAACGTTTCATATTTCTTTTCATCCTTTAAAATGGATAATTTCATGAATTTACTTATGTTTTTGTTTTTGTGTATTCATGGCATAGTAATCTGATTGGACGATTGGCCCTCTTTCTGGATGCGGTCATGTGAAGTATGTAAGAAGATTCTCCGTCGTCTGTGTTGTGTAAAAGGACAAATAAGCACAAGTAGAGAAACACACTAGAAACAGAACATGTAACTTAGAGTCAGGATTCGAGGATTGAACTGCGTCGTAAACAGATCGTGTCTCACAATCCTCTTCGCACTAAATCCCTTCTGATCCTCTCCATAGGAATAAGGAACAAGATCAATTTCTAGTTTAAAGAACGGTTTAATTCATGAATATATAGCCGTTTCGTATGCACAAAGCACTCACTTGTACTTGTCCTTGATTGATTCTTTTGAAAACTAATCGAATTTTCACCATAACGTCTTCAATTGTATTAAGTGATAGTTGTGAAATATTCGAGTGAAATATTAAATTTTGTTATGAAAGAATTCTTTTCTATATAATTTAATACGATCATGTTGTCGTCATGAAAGGCGTACTACACTGAGAAAGACCTACAAGAATCTCAACCACTTTTCTTGAACATTTACTCTGGAATCTGCCAAATTTTCTGTTAAATTGTGTTGAGGAAATTCACGCCTCCGTCATGTAGTGTTCTCGGAATGTCGTTGCAAAGTCTTCAAGATTAGTGATGAGATTTTTCCAAAGTAGCCGACCATTTTTCTGACGTAATGGTTGGGATTTTTGACAGAGACAAGTTAACTGTTGAGTTCTATTCAACATCACATTGAAATTGACTTTCAGCCTGTAAAATACTGACCATTAGGGTATATCAACATTATAAAGCAAAAGAAAACCTAAATAAATTAATGTAATATCTGGTTCAACAAGCAAAAATTTTAATGAAGCAGTAGTTGAAGTAGGGAAAAAAAGGCAAATTCAATGGTAATTATATTTGGTTGGGATTCGAGTAAATGGAATACAGTCAAGTAAATATTTCAGTTAATTTTTTTTAATTTCTGTTGTAATTAACAGAATTTCATATTCAGCCCTAAATTAAAAATAAACACGTGTAGTTGAATTAAACTTGATTGTATGCTCACACAGTTTCAAATCTGATCGGCCTATATTTTATTATCAATTTATGATTAATTTCAACAATATAGTTTAATTACTCGTTTAATTATTATCGGATGATAAAGTTCCTTTTTGTAGAGAAAATTTACAGTAGGTACGAATCGATTTAATTAGTTAAATTTCCGGACGAATAAAATTGGTGAAAATTTCCAAGTTGATATTATATAGAAAGAGAGAAAATGTGTGGCAACGAAGGAAAATTACGTTTCTGGACGAGATTGCCTCTAGATATCATTCAAACCAGGCTAGAAATGGAAATAGGGATCTTTCTCTCTTACTTACTGTGTGTATTTAATCATCGAAATTTAAATTAATTCCATTATTCTGTCGACAACTAAGCACTCAAACCTAGTCTTTGCGTCTTTGAACAGATTGTAATTATAATTAATTCGAATTGCAACCCAACTGCGATTCTCACTATAACTTTTGTCGAAAAAAAGTTCACAGCCAAAAGTTAATCTAAATAGGTTTCTATCAGATTATGATAGACGGGGCAATATTTTCCAGGTTTATATAAGGGAAACTTTCTCTTCGTATTTGAGAAATATGCTTACTTAAAGAACATAAAAACAAAGTTATTTACAGCTTCCGTGGTAAATTCGCTATAAAATAGTATAAAGTGCATTTAAGTTTAGTAATACAAAGGAGCGGCCACAATAAATTTCATTTAAGTGTCTTATATTTTGGACAAGCTATTGTAGCTGTAAGTGGGAACTAGCCACACTACGTTACATACGGTTCAGTGCTTCAGCATTCGTGTAAACAAACTGTGCGCAGACCAGCAGTTTACTGGATTTACTGCTACATAAAACGCCTCCACTGAGCGCTCCTTTGGAGTTTGAGGAGAGACAGAGTTATACATTGGCTGCTACAACAACTGCCAAAATGATGGCACATAATATACAACTAAATCCATAATCCAAAAGACGACAACACATTCATGAGCAACGGCACAAGAAAAATATGTATATAGATATCTATATATAACGCACATAATCCAAATTCGCGGATTTACGATATTTCCAACATATGTTGGATAAATTCTCTTGTGGGCTACACCTAAGTTCGGCAACTTTTCCTCTATTCCTTTATCTGAAAAAACCAGACGACTCTTTCTTCTTGTTTCTTTATCCTGCCAAGAACGAACAGCTCGACAAATTTTCCTGAACTATTTTATGATTTATCGCACCAAAAGTCCATTCGAATTTTCTTTGGAAATCTTTTACGAGTCCATATCCTATGATAAAAATAATGACGTCCGGAGTTTATTACTGAATAAACTATTTAATGATAATACGTAATTGTTTTACAACCTGACGACGAATTACAATTTTCAGTTATAGATCCATTAAACAATTAAAATGTATCCCATAATGGATTATTATTAACTCCTAGAACATGCCTGTGAATTCTATAAGATATTAGAAGGATAAAAATTTCCTTACTAAGGACAAATAGATTGAAGTGATTTTTTTGTTGAGTAAAGATACTAAATTCACCCGTTCTGATTTATTTGAGTTGTTTAGTTCTATTTCGTTCGCATTCGTTATTGGTGCGTTCTCTGCTATTGTCCCGATCTTATTTCAACGTTCATTTAATATCGGGTAAATAGTTTCTGTACGATTAGGCGCCGGTTCAAATACTCAATCGATAAGATCATATCAAAGACCCAGAGTTGTAATGATAAATAATAAGAACAAATTTCCGGAAATTGGATGGATGTTGGTATAAAACACACTAACTAAATGTGTTTTTTTTTTCTAAACATCTCTGAATCGGTCGAACAAAATACAGCCCTTATTGTTAGTAAAGAATATAAATTGTTCTTTAACATTCGACGGAGGGGCGGTCCTGGCTCCCTACCTTTGAGCATCTTAGTCCACGTCGATTAAACTTTTCAAACCAGCCAAAGTTTGTTTTCAACTCAACAATGAGCAATTTACTAACTTTGATTACTTCCACAGCTCACCTCGTGGCGATATTTATTTGTAACGAGTCGAAAATTTAATAATACCCTCCCGGCTGTTATCCTGAAAAAGGCAGTCCAATATAAACTCAAAATCTCACCGTTAATTGGTTCTTCGTTTTTTTTTTGTGCATGTGTGTCTATATGTGTATAGATATTTCGATATGTAGGTTAAAAATGTGAACGTTATCAGCAATAAATTGTGATGTTATCAATTTTTGTTGGGGTTCTGGTAGTATCCCTCCCTTGTGTGAGGTCCTTCTAATAATGGACTCTGAGTGTCGTGTGAAATAGTTGTCGATATATTTCATTTGGCCCTTTGTAGCATTATTTTTCTGGTGTCAATTCTGACTAATGGTTAACGCTGCTGTCGAGCAGCCACGTTATTAAGTGGGACTAAAATCTATTAGACAACTGTCAGGACGAACTGAGTCGCGTTTGAGAAAGGTCGCATGCTTTTCTTGGCTTCCTTTCTTTTTATTTGTATCTTTCCCCCTCAATATCTAGTCGTTTTTCTAACTAAAGACACGTCGCAGATCTTTCCAGTTTGTGAGACTGATAATAGCTCAGTTTACTCTACAGCCATTGTGTCAACTCCCTGTTTCGCCGAATCAATAATAAAACTTTTCCTATTTTCGTTCAGGATCCTTTCAAACACTAAAGGCGAATATTTTCCTATTGAATTTAATTTCAGATCACCATTCATCTAAATAGTTACAGGATATTTCCAAAGATTTTTTTCCCCTTATGTGTAAAACTGGCTCTGGTTTTATTGCGGAAATGTTTATGGTTCTGGCCCGTCGCCATCTAATGACTTAAGAGTTTTCCCCGTTTTTCTTTACTAGCCAAGTAGCCACGTGCGGCCTCCGTCAGCACTAAAACGGAAAGTGCAAATGTCAAAGGTATCCATAAAAAGGGCAATAAAAAGTGGGATCCATTGCTGCTATCCAAAAAGACTTTAATCGAGTCCAGTCCCTCGAAGAGAAATTTTTTCCAACACACATGAGGATCCAACAATAAATTTGTATTTGTTTTACTCCAAGTTCGTCAGTCAGTGTCTCCCTGTAGATTTTTCCATTGTCGATTCTCAATGTCAAAGAGATGTCTAGAGGAGAGACTATCTGGTCTCGCATCTGCTGGACTCTTATCTGAACAATGCCAGTTAATTACCGAACTTGCTACCTGGCAGCATGACGTGACCGCCGCAATGTTTGCTCAACTTCACGTTTCGTGGCCTCCCTCAGACCATGTCCCTTGTGACCGCCCACATCTCTATCTCCTTTTCACTCTCTCCAAATGAACTTACCAACAACATCCAAGATGATATATTTTTTAGGTGACTCGTGATTGTTTTATTGCCATCAAAATTTCGTAAGACAATCAATTTACGATACACCACCACGTCTGAAATATACATTGAAACGTGCCTGCATACTGTCAACACCAACATAATCCTCCTTAAAGAACATGCAAATAATAACTGGGAATTATCCAAGTTGGATGAAACAGAATTACTAATCGAGAGTGTTACAGCAGATGTTGTCCGGAATTTGAATATTCAACGACGACCACATTATCATCTCGAAAATTACATAAAAGATGAAGAAGATGGAAATAAAATGAATTTTCTTTTTCAAAGTTTTACTACTACTACTACTACTGCAACAACAGATTGAAATTGCAAAATGCAAGTAGCATGTCCTGAGGCTGTTCCGGCGCATATGTAGTGCAAGTAGGTGGTCTGTTTCTAATGATGGCAACACCTACGTATCAGCGCAAAACACCAGGAAACTGGCGTAATGCAATGAAACCGGTAGTTTATTAACAAGAACCTCTTTCTCTCCCTCTCTGCCTCAAGCACGCAACTCGTATTAATTATTGATTAATGCTAATGGATCGAGTCGAAGGTAATCTTTAAAATATCGAAACTCTGTTTCATTATAAACATAAACGTATACCAACAGCCACTTTTCATCACAATCCACATGTTCCTTTTTTTTCTGTCTAAAAAAAAAGAACAAAGCTTGCAATATGTATATTTCCAGAAAAAGCACTTAGTTAATTAGAATCCTACCCTCTTTTCATTCGTTTTGTGTCTCACTGTTTCGGTAAAAACCCGAAAAGAAGAACAACAATTAATAGTAATGGTATATTAGAAAAACGCGATTTGCATTGAAATTAATTTATTCGTAATATTTAAAATAGAAGATAACCAAGACAAGAAATCGTTTTGTGGTTATGTCACTGGCAATCCAGAAAGTTTGGATGTCTTAACCGATCACTAATGACATTAACTAAGTTTAAACTATCAGGTTTGCCACGTTTCTCAACTTGTTAGTTTATCTCTCGTCCTGAACAGTGTATAGGTACGTTCTAATCAGTTTCACATCTTATCGTTAGAGGAATTTCTCATTACCAGGAATCTTAAAAGTTATTTTGCAAAGTTTGTCATAAACAGCTATCTAAATGTTCTTTATTTTAATTAGAATTATAACAGAAATAATCGTAGATATGATATATAAATGATAGAACTATCTTTTTGTATAAATTTACTTTAAGATTAAACTATTTTGTAATTATCAAGTCGATGTGAAATATCAGAAGTTGCAAATCTAACGAGACTAAAACTTTCGACAAACTTAAACAAAACCCATCAACCCGATCCCATTGCAATAAGTTTAATTATTTCACAAATGTAAAATAACGAAATGC
The DNA here is from genome assembly GCA_037464855.1 of Iselma pallidipennis. NCBI lineage: Eukaryota > Metazoa > Arthropoda > Insecta > Coleoptera > Meloidae > Iselma > Iselma pallidipennis. The sequence continues at coordinate 99,682 of JAZBHA010000058.1, read as the reverse complement.
TTAAGATTTAAGAGTCTTTTTGTAATAGGTACATTGAAATGTTACTGGTCCGAAACTCTTTACAAATTATTTCGCCTGCAGGCCATTTTATTTATAAAAACAATAAGTTTGGCATGTGGCTCTTGTAAATATCAGATCTTCCGTCTATTACTGACCAATCAAAAAAATTAATTAACAATCAAGACTGACACAAATTTTTCAAATCAAAGTCAGAAAAACTAAAGAACCACAACCAGTTAAGTCGACTTGCTCTTACAGTTTAAATTTAGATTTTGATCAAGACAAACTGAGATATTCTAAGAATAATAGTTGCCATTCAGTAGATCTTTCTAACCACAACTAGTATATACCACTGTATGTAATTATTTTCGTTTGTTTCAATGAACTGTTGAATAATTTAAAGAAAAAGTAAAATAGAACAACAATTGGCACGACGATCTTATACTAAGCAACTGTTTTGGACTTTTACATTCAACATCAAGACAGAAATAAAACCGACCAGACTATGCAGTTTTTCAAAGAACATTGTGTACATGCTTGGAATTATGTAAATGTTTCTAATACAATCCTAGCTCCAATCATCTCTGTACGGATAGGAGGAAAAGAAAACACATTTCCCGCAAAGGATTTTTCAGTTTCGACTATTTTAATATTGTCCTTTTCGATTTTTGTTTTGTTCCAGTTACACAGGTTTGAACATCGTGGGATCAGGAAAGATTACACTCCATGATGCCATAACTAGTACATCAATTTTTCTTATTTAATTAGAGCAATAATTTTAAGATTTATTTGTTAGAAAGAAGAAAAAAACGCGTAGAACTTGTTGGAATGTTGTCTGATTTATATTGGTTTAGTATTAGTTAAACGGAAGCTATATAGATTGTATTAAATCATAAATTTTTTTGCGTATATGTATAAAGTTTTATTAATTAATTACTGTAAATTACTGGATGCTTTCAAAATGAAAACAAGAAAACTAAAAATCAAGTCACGTATCCTTAGTTCCGGGATTATAAACTAAAAGCGATGATAGTGGTAGTATATAGTTGTAGTTTAACTCGACCGGGAACGTTGTGGTAGAAATTATTTCCGCCCACACGACATCCGTACATGTATTAATTATTATCAAGTGCACACGTGTTACATTATTTGTGAGTAGATTTCCAGGTGACGCCAAATTTAAATCCTTTCCTACTCTATGTAGCTATATAGGGGTACTTGAAACAATTACTTGAGATTCCTCCTCGCCGTCTTTCAGAAACGGATAAATTTGTTAGCACGACTGTACTAGAAGGATAAGAGACATCTAGAATTGCCACGTCTACGACCATTGAATTAGTGATAACATTCTGTCTATATTATACAAGAACAGTGAAGAACACTATGTAACAGCTAGTTAGTTAAAGGGATGATGTAATTCGGTATAATCTGATTGTCGTTGGTTGATTTGATTATGATAATCATGGATTCCGGACTTGTGTGCTAAGATCTCCAAAGAGCCGTTGAGTTACGGTTGTGAAATTTATATATCTTATTAAATTATCACATACACAAAGAAAATGGTTGGTATTTCATTATATTATCTAATTGATTAATTCAAAATTTTCCACCAACAAAGAATCAAACTGATAATACGGTCCTGTCATATAGAAGTTGGGTGCGAAAAAGGCAATATTCCTCGCACATGCCATGGTCACTGACCTGAAACATTGAATATAAATGGAAGAAGACAATGACAAATCAACCAGAATTGCGTGCAAAGATTAGCAAAAAGTTCCTTGTTTGTAGAAGCACAAGATCAGCAATTTTATGTGGCTGTGGATGTAGTATATGTAGTAGATTCATTTTGGTCAAACTAATTCAGTTCAGAATATTAATCATTTTTTTTTCTCCTGCAAGATCTGTAACGTATAAATTAGACGAAATACAAGTTTCAAGCGATTTTATTTTGCTCTCATTCTTCCAGGTGGAAAATTGTACAACTTTAATTGGTCGACATGAACTTCATCCAGCTACTTTTGAAACTACATTAATACTTGTATGTCCTTTATGAAAATTCAATAAAGCTTTTATTGTGCTCTTGCATAATACAAAAGAAAAAATCTATTTTCGAGAATTATACAGGTGGATTCTTGAATGTCTCTAGAATTGGTTGGCTATTGGCGGGCATTTGCCTCAATCAGACTAATAATTAACATCTTAATAGCCCCATTGGAACCTAATTAAGATCCAACATTTCCATCTAGATCTACGGTTTCTAGTCGCTGATGCCGAACCCGTTTTGTAATTCATTTGAAATTTTAACATTGTCGTCTTTTTTTCTCTCGTTGTTTTTTCTTTCCTTCAATTTTCTACCATTCTTGTATAAAACAAGTAACAGATGGATAATGTGTTGTAAAGGTATGGTCCTGTTTGTGGTCAATATTGTCTCTCATTCAAGTCGCATCCAAACTTGGCTATTCAATAAAAGACAATTCAAACTATCGAAGGATAATTTCTTGGTCGCCATTTTTGTGTTTTTTTTCGCATATAATCATTTTTTGAAAATTCGTACAGATTAATTGGATTGCAAGATTTTCGTTCAAAGGTACCAATTTGGTTGTGGATTTTATGGTCGACCGGCAACAATTGAGTTATAAATAAAAACAATTCAGCCTGTAATAAAAATAAATTTGTAGGTAGAATACGGTTGAAGTATACAATCTAAACATAATATTACATATATTATGATCGAACGTTGTTACTAGTATATGTAATTTTTCATTCGAACCAATATATATATATATGTATCAATATATGCCAGAAGTAAAGTGTTTTTGACGCGAATCGTTGTTGGGCAAATATCGATAATAATTCGTTAGATCTTTTTCTCTTATCTCAAAACAACGAATCACTATGATTTATGCAAAACTGGTTCTGATAAGGACCATCTACTACTATCTCAACATTTATCCAATTGTCTACTTGCCCTCCAATCATGTTTAAAGATAGGTATTTTGTTATTTCGTTGCCTTGGCGGTCTTATAGAATTAATTAATTCACCTTTGATTTGAACAGTTATAGAACTTATATATAGTCACGCTCTGTTTATTCGACAACACTCAACCAAGAACTTACTCCAGATAGAGCGAATAGTTGAATGATGCATTGTTGTTGTTGAGGAGTCGTCACAAGATGAGATCATTAAACCGACAAAAACCATTAAACCAGTGAAACATTTACTAGTCGATCTCTTAAAAGGAATCAAATCATGTTATTTAATGACAATGATTCATTTTAACCATCCAAAATACTAACGGCTTCTGTTTCGGTTTCTATATTAGAAATACCTCTCTCTACCTACCCACTATCTATACATTGAATCAAACAGACCATTACACCATTGGAGTGAAATCCATCACAATACCAAGTCATCTATTATTTATCACAGAATTGAACATCAAACATTTACATACCCACCATAAATAGTTTATTAAATAACAGTTTCAGTTGAGTATTTTTTCTTTTCGGGCCAAAAAAAAAAAGGAATTTTACTAGCAAACTAAATCTGTCGTATTCTTGATAAATTAACACACTGGAATGAAATATCGTCCAATAAATTCGACTTTGTGTCATCATAACAGCATAATAAAACACAAAGTTGGTTCATTAGGGGCTTTCACACGTCATCCCTCCCGACCGCAGACACGAATTAAAATGATAATTGGCCATATAGCCGTCAGAAACTATGTTATCCTTTCATTTCGGTCTTAGAAAATGTCATTCACACATCATTATTTCACATTTAGAAATCGAAAAGCATTTCAAACCGTCATTTTACGACTCAATATTCGATTTTAACTTCAATGAAAAATTAGAATGAAGTAATTTTTCTTTCAATTTACTTCTATCTCGTTCTGTTTCCTTGAAGCAAACAGGTGAGATAGGTGGGGTATTTCTAATTGCAAAACAATTTCGTCGTGTTGAAAATTGAAAATATCCCGTCAGGTGTTTTGTTTCAATAATACAACAGAGAGTTGGTTTAATTATAACAATGATGTTGAGTTGATTGTTGTCAAGTCCCTGGAAAGTCCTCCATAATGACATAATAAGACGAAAAGTCCTTACTCCGTGTAAATCCTACGATCTCGTTATGTATTCCTTTGATACAATTCTTTGCGGCAATCATCAGCATCATTATCATCACAGTGATGATCATTATTTGATTTAATTTTCGCTCCACAATAAACAACACGTAATCTCGTTAGTAGCTACTTTATCGTAAATTTCCTCTAAAGAGAATCCTTGAAAATTGGAAATGTTATCAGTTAGTATAGAGCCCGGGCAACAGCTTGTCTGTCACACAAATACAAACAAGAAAGGCAAGAAGAAAAAAGAAAAACGAAACGAAAAAACAATAACATGCATGTCTCTGAAACGAGCAAAGAGCGACATTTAACGTGCTGTGTTAACTCCTTTTCCGCCAATAAAATATGTTGAGCTTTTCGGGAGGCCCCCTTGTAGCAATACACTTCGTAAATAAAACCTTGCATGATTTAATTTATGATCGTGTTTCTCATTCTATGTTTGGGAACATTTCTCTCTCATTCTCGTTTTATTCTGTTCGTTTGCATAAATTTATTTAAAAACAGAATTTATTTTATTCACTGTTGGATTTATGGGTTAAATAAAAATCGTGATGGTTTTTCGTTATTACCATATGTGTGTAGGTTATATCAACGCCAACGATTGTTTATTTATTTATTGTTATAATACCTATTGGATGATATGAAATTGTAATATATCACTCCATTTTTTTTTGGCAAGGCAGATTTATAATTGTTATAGTTATACTTCGAATTTTCCCTGTCCAAATCCTGGTTTGTTCCTGTTTAGATCCTAAAACTAGGATCGACGTTAATCCTGAGGACTTAAACTTGTGATTTATCGTTTTACTGCCGTCACTTCACCTGTATTTTGTGTGAACAAAGCACGATTTATGAGTTTACAGTAGACGACAACACTACCTTATCACCCACCCAAAAACCCTTGTTCACCAATCGGCTTACATTACCAAAAACATCACAGAAAAAATTTTTTTTGATTGATTAGAATTTTTACACATTTTTTGCAATCACTGACATCACAGCTAAACGCCCATCTAAAATTGTTGCTTAAAGGCATTATTAGACTCATTTTTGTGCAAATAATTCGATTAATTTAAAACAGAACTCCTATCAAGGGAAGCTCTAACTTCACAACTTGATCGATATTTATTGTAATTTGTCTGGTTAGTTAGGCCACTGAAACTTATGAAAATCGAAGAGGCAATTACTGAAATTTCTCTTGTAGACAACATCTGAAAGTAAAACTAATGACCTGAACGATTAGATGATCCTATGAAAAGATTAGTTTATAATGATGAAACTATAAACTAGTAATTTGAGGCCATCAATCATCAATCTAATTTATTGAAATTTCGTTAAATTAAAGACAAATAATAATCATCTCTAAAGTAATTTTAAAGAAAATAATATATTTGATGATAATGTTCTACTATAGTCGAAATTTTTGATACAAAACTTCATCTCTATTATTATGAAAAATCGACTTATCGACGCTACTGAAGAATCACCTTTAAGAAGTTTTTTTTTGTTTTTGATGATAGAACACCACTCTATGAAATATCGCTTGATTTCCTGATCATCGTTTAATGTTACCTATTAAAATATTATGCGACAGATATTAAGTTGAAAATCGTGTCAACGAATCCTTACAACCGAAAATTTCATACCTGACAGGTAACCTGAAATCGATGGGTCACATTTTTTTTCGGGGAGGGTTTTACCTTTTGAAATTCAATGAGCCGGTACTGATGTCTTATCGGTATCGCTTAAAAGAAAAAAAAGGAGAGACTGATATTCAATGATTGGTTAAGCTTTATGTTTTTATCTAAAAATAAAAAGAGAGAAAGAGATCCTTGACGTTCGAATTTATTGAAGAAATTGTTGTAAAGTCATGCGACTTTTCACGTATTTGTACTTCAACAATTGTTGTTAATGTCGCGACCGGAGTAAATAGTTCGCAATTAGACAGTTGTAATATTGTATCAATAAGAAATATTGACCTTTCCAATCCTATTATCAATTCTTAATGAGCCACACAATTGCTATTATTCAGAATAAGACAGACGGATTGCGAAATGTTATAGGGAAGGCGAACAAAAAAAAAACATACAAACAACTTAATTTGTATAAAAAAAGGTTTATTATAATGGATAAATGATAAGGTGATGTCGGGCAATTGTGCAAAACACCTGTAATTAGAGTGAAAGTGCATGTGTTCTAGATTTGTTTGTTATTTATATGCAGTTGTTAATAAAAACGTCAATTATCCTGCAGTATTTCAAGGTGATGTCTTGACACATTTACAACAAGAAAGTGTATCAATTTGTATTTGCAATATAAATTAAAATTGATATTGCGCAAGATTCTGATCTATTTTATATTTTATAATAAAAATTTTCAAATAAAATATGGAAATTATAGCGGAATCTAAGATCCCTGTCACACGAACAGAATACAATTCAATTTAGCGACAATGTCAATACAAATTGAAATATTGGTGAACTCTACCCTGTCACACGGGCGTTTCACAATTACAATTAACGCACCCGCAAGGCGTAGATTGTCATGTATATGTTGTGTGTGTTTCTTGAACAGACAGCTGATGGCAGCCATGATTTTAGATTTTAGGCGTAGTTGACACAATTTAGCTAAATAGAGTTCTGAACAGCCAATTTACTAAATAAATTTCGCCGCTCATTAATTGAATATTGTGTGCTGTCACACGGCAAATTGAGAACCAAGCTAATTGTGAAATTGGTTAAATTGAATTGTATTCTGCTCGTGTGACAGGGATGTAACTTTAGGACAAATACTGAATTATTGATTAATTATGATTTAATCCTGCACTAAATGAATAGTGAAACGTTTAAAATGATTTGTCAATAAGTTGATAGTTATGTTGCATGCTATCAACTCATAAATAACTAACAATCATCCTCTGTAAGTTCGTCTAATTATTATTACCATAAATTTACAAACTTTCTTCATTGTATTGATTAATAATTAATCAACAAATGAGTTTTGTCGTTATTAAATATTTAATTAACATTCTATCTTAAGCTACTCACTGAATTTCTCCCTTAATTAATAGTATAAGCTATTGAATTGTGTGTGTCGGCAAGTATGGCAGAAAAAATCAGTACCTATACAAGAGTGGCAGTTAAAAAGGCCCGTTTGTCGGTTTTACTTTACAATTTGAGTACCTAATATATATAAATCAGATTCTGGGGGATAAAAGTAATAAATTAGTTGTAGTTGGACGTTACCAAGGCCACTTTGGCTGCATAATTCTTCGACGTATCGGTCCTATCTGTAGATAAAACATACCAAAGACAACTTGAAGTTGGTGAAGAATTTATGATTTTAGTTTGCAACTTAGATCTTAAATTGTAAGAAAAGATATAGAAACTCTTTCTCTCTATTGGATTTCCTCGGCTTTTTTTCCCCGTCATCCATTTTATTATGGCTACTATAATATCTGATCGGAACGACTGTCAACTACTGTCTACAAAAGGCATTATTATATACCCATCAGATTAATTGGAAGTCTTGTTGTAAGTGGTTGAAAATTATAACTTTACGAATTGTTAGATTAGAGCAATTTTGTTATTTACTCCTATTTATTATTAAATCCGGTCCTGTGATCTTGGCTATTAATATATGAGAATGGGTAGTTGTCGGATTATAGTGGTGTTAGGCAGGTACCTGTTTCAAACGGCCATTAATACAGCCTAAGCTTCTAAATGTGACATATCTGGAGTGTTCAATCGAGGTCTCTTTCGTAATATTATACTAGGCCTCACCTATTTTACAGAAAGGGCAACCGACCATCCCACTATAATACAATATACACCAACAATAATATTATACCTACAACTAAGACAATTCTTCCAGTGAAAGGATTATCGATGAAATTTCATCTTTCATTCTTTTATTCAACTCAAAACATTAATTATTTTTTTTCCTTCGTTATCGTACCAACAGTCAAGAACAGTGGAACAAATTCTTGGGTTCCATCTTAATTACGTCCAGTTACGGTGAATTAAAATTTCAGTAGCCAGGTTTGAATGAGAACTTGAAAAAAAATTATATTAAAGTAACATTAATGAATGTCTGGACTATAATCAGTTATATTATGGTAGAGAAGATTGATATAATTCATTGTATGAAGGCGGTGATTCTTTTTTTTTTTTTGAAAAGAAAATATGTATGTTTTAATTCAAGTTTATTGATAACAGTGCTGTTGTGTAGGTATAAGTTAGCTGGGAGCTAATAGGAAAAAATTCCATTGCAAAGACGGCTACTTATAGAGAGAGAATAGATAAAAATCTTGGTCTTCCAACAATTAAAACACCCATAAACTTGGCTTATGTTTTATGGCACCTCCTAACGGCTCGCTTTATTGCTAAAGACCCTCGAAGAATTTAATGCTTTATTACATTTCGAACAACTTAATTTGTATAACTAGAAATGTCGGTGGAACACCAACAATTTGTCCAAGGCCAATTAGACAGTCTTCCTAGATATATTAAAATAAATTATAAATACCACTCATATAGGTAGGTATACTATGTTTGAAGCTACTTCCCATCCTATCAGAATAAAACAGAAAGAAGTAAATGGAAAGAGAGTTCAACTAATTAAATTCTAGTTGGAATTGTTTTCAATTAAAACTTTGAACGAAATCAACTATCATCTCAAAGATTGCAAGGAATCAAATTAGTCGTGCTTGAATACTGGGGACGTTTCATTTATGGATGCACATATTACTCGATAGACTGGTTTTACTCGATTGAGATATTATCATATCGGTTGACGTTGATGCACTCCAATGCACTGACAACGAAATATTTAAAAGGTCACTATGTGAGTAATTGTGCTTTTGCGATCTTGTCAATTTAGTATCAGAAATAGTAGAGCAATAAGAAAAAACAAACACGCATATCGAGAACCTTCTGTTTAATGAACGCAAAATATGATATGTTGTATGAAATAACTGAGGATGGCAAATGTAAAGGACGAAGATTGATGGGAAAATGCATCAAGTCGAAATACCAACTGTTTCACGTTGAGATTATGTCGTTTGATTGATCGGTGGGCGCCAATGGACAGACCAAACAAACGCCAAAAACACAGAAACAAGTTTTCTGAGAACTTAAGATTTATTATTGATATGTAACAGCAAAACCAGTAGCACTATATCAACAATGGAGAGACACCCAAAAATGAAATTTCCAACTTATCAAAGTAACCAACTTGATTCATTATAAAACAGATTTTCCTACTTATTGTTAGAAGAAGTAAATCCCTCTAATTTTTGTCGTTCCTCTTTCGGCACACTTTCTAGTTACTGAGGTAGGTACTTGGACGTTTTACTGTGGCCTTGTTGTTGTTAATCCAATTATTCAGTAGCACCGACCGGTGGATAATTGCTTGTCAAAGGAAATATATGAGTTCATATTTGTGGCGGAATGTCAGGTACATACATACATATACCTATTGGCGTATAACGAACCGAGTTGCCGGTGCGATCTCAATTATTCATAAACAATTGCTCCGATAGTCGATGATAAATGTCAAGGTCTGATCGTCGAATGCAATAATCTCAGTTGTCAGGACGGTCTTCGTATGTGTATTTGTCATGTAAGAACTCGCATGTCTCTGCCAGGCTTTTTGCTCCCGCTTATTTAGAACATGTTCCACATGCTAACTCTGATAACTTGTTAGTCTGTATGTGGAACATGTCAACTGCATTATATTTAGCCATAGGTTATATTCACTTTAAATACTTTACGTTCCCAACTGTACATACATACATGCATATTATAGTATAGGTAGGTAGATAGTTGCGAAGTCGGTCGTTTACTTGATTATTCACCCGGAGGGGCATCTAGTTCCTATCTATAGATCTACTGCTTTAACGAAAAAAGACCACAAACTCGGTAACAGTCCAGTCGGTTAATAGTAGAATATTGATTAATTAATTTGCATTTCAACATTTCCTTGAGCTAACAAACTGAATTGATTCTCGAACTTATTTGCAGTTTGAATAGGTTCCAACAAAAAAAAAAAACAAGAAAGAAATCATCATATTATGTAAATCGCATTGCCTTTCTTTATGATAAAACCGAGACAAGCTAATCGAATTTAATCTAGGCATTCATTAGAATCGACGATCGGATTTAAAACGACAAGCAGCTACAATTTCTCTAAATTTACGCGCACGTCCGGTAACTGACAAGAATTCTAACGAAACAACATTGAGAACTTTTCCTGGATTAAAGGCCGAAAAGCGGACCAACTGTTCAAAAGTTGAAGTGATGTCAACTTTACTAATCCGGTAAAGCGTGAAAATGTCAAAACGTATTAGACTTCCACATATCTACACATGTATAAGTCAATACTCACATGCAGCTATTCACATTGATAAGTACGAAGAAATAATAATTAATGTAGTTTTTCTTTCCAATAGACCGCTTCGTTTAGTTGCGGTAGAGAGACCGAGATAAGAAGAACTTGAGCTACAAACAGTGACTTAGCATTTATTTAATCACATAATCTCCCCAGTATTTACAGGAAAACCGCTGCGAAATATTGAAATCGACAATAGTTTCTGTGGATGTCGAGCTAGCTTGATTCCAAATGGATGAATAGCAATGTTTCATTTCCCCGTTCTATTACTAAGCTGCCATGATTACGTTCTTATTTTTGTTGAATCGCCTGTTTGTGGGAGATCAACGTACCGTGGGACGGATTTTGATTAGAAGAGCGCGCATAAACAAAGACCATTCCACTATGGTCGTGGTTGTGTAGATCTGTCATTGTATGTTACGTAGATTCCCTCGAGTGCCTAATAACAGTTGCATAAAACCTTTATAGAGAGGTATGTTCATGTTGAGTACGGCTTTAAAAAAAAAAAAAGAAAAATTGCAATCGTCAAGACCCCAACATAAGGGTTGTATATAGCTCCACCCAGACGTGGGAACGATAATGAGTCGAGTATGTAATGCATGGCTAGAATGATCCGCCCTGCCACTTCCGGTTAATTACCAGTCCAGAAACAACGAAAAAACAATGGGAGCCGGAGCACGTGGTTGGTTGTCCCTCAACAGGATGCCGACCCTAACCAATGGCTGTCTATATTATTGTTGAGATGCTTTGCACTAGTACGTCAAAATCAAGTGGCTGTGTATGTGTGTTTTGTTGTTCTTCAGATGCCAAGGGTGACACAATAGAACCTGCTGGAGGCGTAATCATCGTGAAAACGTCACGCATACAAATATCGAGTAACAAACATTCTAATGATGCTATTGGTGGCCGAAAACCGAAACATGGTCGACGATGGTAGATGAGGGTCTTCGACACCGTTCCAGTGTTGAGTTTCAACAGGAAAGACAACAACAAAGGTTACTGGTTTATAAGCTGATTACATCAACGATTCAGCGTTTCGGGAAACCTTTTAAGTGTCATTTGGACAACAATTTTTTTTCGATAAAGTCAAAATATCCCAACACCCAACATCTTCGACACAATTCGATATAATACAAAAGAGGACGAAATTATAAAAGAAGTCACTTCTATGTAAGATCTTCTCTACTCTTATACAATGCTTAGCATATATTTCGAAATTTTCAAGGAGCATTGTCATTACTATTGGACGAAATCTCCATTTTTCCTCTTACAAGGAGAATAGTAACACTTCTTCACGACAAAGCTTCGTCTCGAGGACTCGCTTTAAAATTTCACAATCTATCCAACTAGAGTCTTGTAGATTTGTTTTTTTTTTTTTTTTGAACTGAAAACGTTGAAGCACGTTGATGCAAATTCAGGTTTCTAGAAATAATCCTTCAGGACTCTTTAGATAGAAAAAATGTTTTTTTGTTAATTAGAAAAGTAATGAGAAAGGAACACAGAATAGTTGATTATTTATTCAAACTTTAACGAAAAAGTGTCGGCACAGTTGAATTGGCGACAATTGTCAACTTTGTCAGCAAATCTTAGACGAAAAATATTGTAAAACTGGACCGGAACAGTATTGATTATTAATCATTAAATAAATTCTAAAATTAGCCTATAAATCTAGATATTATAAATTATTCTAAAACGGTACATTGTTAGGGTTGGTGAATTTCTAATCTGATTTGCATTAATAATTGAACAATGATGGTATTGTAATAAATTCAGGAATTGTTATAAAATGGTGGTGGCATCCTTTCAAGATTACCTCACATTTAAATGAAGATACAAAATTTGAACGTCTACAGAATAAAATATTCATACACAGCAATTAAATAACAGATTATACAATTAATTGCATCTGGACCAACTGCTGTTATTTATCGCGTATAATATAACTGCTGGATTTAATATTGAAGAAAATGTTCGTATTCGTTATTTATTAAGTCAACCATTTATAAAAGCTCGTTATTGATTAAAAAGAAAGAAAAAAGAAAGAAGAATCTGGTGGGATTAATTTTTATTCAATAAAGTAGGTATTCGTTGATTCTTGACACAGAAATGTCTCTTGACATACCACTACTAAATTATGCATTTATTTTCCATTGCTCTATAATTTTCTTTAATAAATTCCATTTGATGTTTAGATTATCTTATGCATATTAAAGCCACTGTATTTGTATGTAAAACAGGAAATCGTGTTGCATTTCACACAACCTACCAACATTATTATATATAAATAAAGAAAATACATATAGAGAATAAGAAGAGTCCTAGTCACAGGCCTGTTCAACGAAGCGACAATTTTCCGTTGGTTTTTCAAACTACATGTACCTATAAATGTCTATTATTCGATCGATAAAATGAAGAAAAGAAGAAAAAAAAGAAGCAAAGTGGCAGTCATTACACATAGTCCCTATACATACATACATATATGTCTGTACAGACTCACTGAACTTATTGTGCACAAATCTCCTATGAAATTCGCCGACAAAAAAGTAATAAAAGATCTCGTCAAAGGGCTCCGATTTAAAAAGGGGTTGACCCTCTAGCGAAAACGGTAGCCTTCGCCCTCTTTGTACTCGCTGAACCGAAATCTGATAAATTCTCTTGGTTGGTAGAGAGCCGAGAAAAAAAAAACCGCCCGCCAGAAAAAGACTTCTAATTAATTTCCTAACTCACTCGATCTTTATTTAAACTGTCTTTATTATTAACAATTTTTCTTTTTATTTGCCCTATAACTGGATTTTAACTTAATAAAGAAATTTTCATTATGATATGGGCGTGAATATATGAAAGGCGCCACTTAATTCGACTCTGATAGTCGTTTAGATTGTGTTCTTTTGCGTTACTTTGAAAAATCTGATAGCTAGATTGGTAGTTTAGAGGGCACGCAACCCCACAACTAAATATCTAAATTAAACCACCCATTCACAGTGTTTCTTAGTTCAAAAAGTGTCTATTATAGGTCGTATGTGATACAGATTCCTTGACCTGTTGAAATTGTCTCTTCGATCACTATTATCCATTTGGAAAGTACATGTTGTCGACATACGGCAAGTACTTAATCTATGTTTGAAATAAGTTCTTGTTGACTGGAAGTTTTCAACGATTTTACAGTCTGGACCGATGCACATTCTATGTGTCATGTCAACAACTCATTTAAACTTAATTAAAGTTTGAAATGACATACGAGTGCAAAGAAAAATCAAACTTTTCCAATAGATAGATATTGCTGCAAAACAGATTTTTTTCCCGTTTTATTACAAAGCAAAACATTAGAAACAAGTTTTTCTCCCCTTTTGTCTTATTTTTATTAATAAGAGATTCAATTAATTATTAATCTAGTTACAAATTTAAAATTGACCATAAAGCAAGAAGATTAATATTTCATGAAACTCTGTCTCATTTCAAGTTGTTTATTTTATGGAAATCATTCCAGTTTGGAATAAAATTTCCATTAGGTATTTGCTCGACTGCTGTTGTATTCTTATTAAAAAAAAAGAAATGTAATAATCTACGTAATAATTTGATTCTATTCGTTTTCTAACAATGGCAACAAATATTTTATTGGGAAATATTCGCGTAATTTTTGTGAATTTGATAAACTATCCTAGTATGTAGTATGTTTTTCCCATTTTCAAAATGAAACAGCCGTATCTTTTCCGTACAAAATCAATTCCAATATGAGTTTCGTGATTTTTCCTGTACCTACATTAAAGTAATATAGGGTTCGGATTGCATTACATACAACAGTATCGATTTTGCGGTGCATAAAACGTTGCACGAATTGTAAAACGCGTTTCAGGTAAACAGCATTAGGCTCATTGACCGCTATTAGATTTAAAATCGCGCCGATTTTAAATGCATCTCTATATCCATTCAACAAACTGCTAACACGGCACTTGTAACATAATAAAATTAATTGAATTATTTCGTTTTCTTCCCCATTTCTGTTTTTATTTCCTTTTACAAGAAATAAATATATAGTTGAGTCCGTTGACTTCAGTTTAATTATGAAAGGAATCTTACGGCGATTTTCCTGAATTTCTCACTTGATTAGAATCAGTTGTCTGTTGTTAACCGTCGTTCCACCATCATTATCTAGTAGATATTTGCAAATGGTTGTTGCATCTGGATCGTTTCAAAGTCAGCTAGCTCTCTGTGTTATTGGAGTTGTATGTGTGTGTATAAGTACAGGAAATTATTCGAACGTCATTCCGATCATTTACATAGTAATTTACGAGAATAATTCAATAATAATGTGTACTTAACGTGATAATAGATACTTTCAAGTGCTCTATTCGAAATTAGATTATTGATAATGATCCTCTACTATTCCGAACTGTTACTATCTGTTTCTCTAGTCTCCCCCACGTCATCAACTGGACGTTCGAAATTAATTACAATCAAATAACCATACTGTGAACGGACAGATGCTCAACAAGAAATATACCGACCACCGACCGAACGCCCCCCGATAATGATTTAAGACCCTGATCTATTTACAGAAGAGAATCAGGGACGGCTCACCATCACCACCACCACCACCGTGCTCTGCCATTACTATACGAACGAATTGGGTGGTAAAAGGGGTGGAATGTCACGTGCCCTCCAGCACACTTTAGCTACGAACAGGGTTGAGGACAAAGCCGATGGGAATTTTCGGGTCGAAATTGGAATTCTTGCTATTCAACCGAAAAACGAACAATTTTTGCGACGCGCGCGGTCTCACTAGCACAAACTTTTGTATTATAAAGAACATCAAAATTGGTCTCCCTATATATATCATTTTCTACACACAAAAACAACAAAAAAGAAGTTGAAATCTATAGTTTCGAAACTTATGCAGATATGTTTCAACCCTTATCTAGTCACCGTAGTGGTGGTTGTAGTTGTAGTTATAGTTCAATTCGGATCACAAAACTTGCGTGCATGTCAACCATGCAACATGGAAATCTACTCAAACTACTTGCGAAATTACGTCTGTTCCAACTAAATTGATTAAGTTGTTGCTTTCCCAAAACGAGGTTAACTAATCACCCGCTTCCAGTACATAGGAACTTTACCAAACAATACACACAACTATCTTCCCATATCAATTACGTTATAAGAGAAATAATTTTGAAACTATTCCATTAAAATAACAACATTCCCTCACTAAAAAAAAATCGATAATGTTATTTTTTGATGGGAAAAATTCAATTGAACGAAGTAAATTGCACGAAATTATCCAAGATAAATTGACTATCCTTCTAATGATTATTGGGGAAAAAGTAGATTGGATTGGAATTGGTGATTTGGAGACACAGAAGAGGGTGCTATATCTATCTTTATATTGGTCGTGAATTTTTTCCTAAAAGATCTCCAACACGGTGGTTTCACTTAAATAGTATTGACGTCATATCTGTGGAATTGTAAGCAAGATAAGCTCAGAGATGGCCTTATTTAATGGAATTAAAGTGTCGCATTTGAACCGAAAAGGAATCTACCTACATAGTATAAGGAAATTCTTTCCCTTTTATTATTATGGTTATTATTATTTAATTAAGGGGAAAGCAAAAATATTTTCAATTAAAAATGTTTATCTTTTAGTAGTCGTCGAAATTTAATGGAATTGTGTTGGAAATCAGTAATAAAGGTATCTGTCGGTGTTTTTCGTGTTTTTTTTTTCGAGATAGAGGTAAAACTGCTTGAGATCACGCAAGCACGCGTTCTTCAAAATACATTTTCTATGTATAGATCGATGTTTTTTCAAATGATTTCTTTATATAGAAGGATAATTGTGAAAATAATTAACGTGTGTATGTGTGTGTTGTTTTTTTTTGGTTGCCCTCATCTCCACTTCCTTTTTGTTTTATTTCAAAACTGTATTGATAATAATCCTAGAGTTGTGTTAAAATTTAATTGGATTGAATATAAAAGTCGAGTTTTTTTTTGATTGAAATACTATGATTCATGAATTCAACACCCCAATTAACTCCAACTGCACTATCTCATAAACTTTATAATAGACAATCAAATGGTAATTACACCATACGTATGGTGGAAAACTACATGATTAGTATTTTATTTATCGATTATCCGTAGGATAGAACAGCAATATTGATTTTAGACGGAGACATTTATTCCATTTTGGTGCTGGTAAATACTCCACTAATTCGTCAAGTTTTTACCAACACTATACCATGGCATGTTTTACACAAGCAGTGTTTTTAATTAGGTGCCGGAATGGAGACGGCCCCAAATCGCATATGAATGTTTAGCACGTCGTTTCCATTGTCCAAAAAGTGAGTTTTTCCCCATCATCCTCATCAAGAGTTGACGATAATCGACATAGTTGTTGGCGACATTTCGGCTTATTAACTCGCCACAATCAAACCCAACCAAAAACAAAAAACTACAATATAGAGAGACAGAAAAAAACGGACCATCTACCTATAATAATAAAGCCGCCAACCAACAGGTGCAGCTCGAATTCTAAACTTGATCAGGGCAATTAAAGTAGTTTTGTTTGTTGTGATTGTTTGAAATTGGTAGGTTAGATAGGCAGCGTTTATCTGGACCACCCTTTAATAATAATGGCAGCGATATTGGTGCGACATACTATCACCTAGGTAAAGGGATGATTATCAAATGTTGAGATAAATTTCAGTAAACTTCTATTCGAATTTAAAGAGCAATATAGATTTTCTTTCTCTCTAGTTGTGCGTGTGTGTGTGTGTGTGGTAGTAAAAGGGTCGGAAAGTTTATAACATAGCCAAATAACTAAGGGCAGCTGTTGTCTAAATTCTATCGTAAATTACAATTTCGTGTTCTAGTTGTAACAATAGCGATCAAAAAATGTGTAATAACGCATACATCTATCGATTGCCGAAGGCTTTCAGTTTTTTCGTTATAATTAAACAAAACTTTTAACTATACAATATATACATAAATTCTGGATATTTTCATTCCAATTAACTTTTTGTTAATTCAACATCGCCCTCGAGGACATTAACAAATAAAATTAAATTTGATTATACTGTTTGCGTGACTGAAAATTTAAAATATCGTGAATCTGTTCTCTGAAGCCTACCTAGGTATAGAATAGAATGATAATAATAATAATAATAATAATAATAATAATAATAATAATAATAATAATAATAATAATAAAAGAAAACAAGTTGGAAAAATCATCCAAGCAAACCTTCCGGGACGTTTCAACATTTGCATCCGAATAAGACATGATGAATATCTTAGATTATTCACAGGGTAGTCCTGTGTGTGTGACAAGCCCATTATTTTTCTTGATTAGGTCACTTTCTTTGACAAAATGACTTGCTACGTGACTCGAACTGGCAATCTCACAATTCACACACAAGTCCTGTGAAACACACCAGTCGTATGCCTGCCTACTAACCAACCAACCAACCAACCCTCCAATTCCAATTTAATAGAGGCACTGACGATTTTTCTCCTTTTCCTGTAGAAAATTACACACCCGTTTATAGTTCGAGATGAAATTCAACGTGTGCCTATGGAAAGATTTAGGAGATAGATAGAGAGAGAGAGGAAGAAAACGAAGAACGTAAATTGAGCTGAACCGTTTTTGGTGATGGACTGTTGGTGAAATGACTCGAGATTAAGAATAGTCTAATCAGCTTTTAAAGCTTTTTGGGCTTTTATGCAACAATGCACTAATAGAGACAGACAGAGAAGAAGATAGTTAGAGGCCTCCCTATTTTAGCATTTTTCAATGAAGACATAAAGTCATCCTCTAGTCGTCCTTAGTGTAATAGCGGCGGAAATGAGCGTCGTTCATAAAGACAGAGGGGTGAACCACATTTCGTCTTTGTTGTCAGTCGAGAATGGTGAACCACCTAGTAATTTGTTCCATAATTTAATTGAAGATTGGCCGACATAGTGAACAAACGTACTATAGAAAGATTACTGCAACGCCCTATGCCGGTCTTATTTGTTTGGCAATAATAACTTAAATTTATCAACATTCAATGCATACTCAGAAATATTATTCTTATTAGGAACATAAAAGAACAGAAAAAAAAGTCAATTTCTTGAACAAACGTCCACTCTAGATAGTCAAAGTTTATAACTTAATTACGATGACGAGAATCTTTATTATCTACATCGGATCTTTTTGTGTAATAAAATTTAATTAAATCATTTAATTTTTCAATTATTTTAAAATAAATAGAATGTTAATAAAGCTTTATAAATTCTTCAAATTTAATTATACTAGAATCGTTCCGGATGACGTGAAGAAGACTTGTGGGGTTGGTTAACAAGTCGAAAAAACAAAATGAAGCAACATAGCGCAATGTATCGACAAAAGCTGAACAATTTCGTAATTGAATAGATAAGGAGGAAAGTTCTTTTTGCTCAAAAATGCCTCCAGGATTTTAGTACAGAGTTTGTTTAGCGAATTGTCAATATTTTATGAATGAAATGGAAAAATTTCGGAAAACTGTGATATAGTGACTTTTTAATTATGATATTAACAAGGATCCTTGTTATCTGGTCATCGATAATAATCATTTTGACAGGCTAGTTTTGTGTGTATTTGGGTGGGCCCTCAAGAGGCGCAATTCGTCGCGTGCCCTCTTGTAACCTGATACAATACGACACAGTGTGTGGTAAAAGAAGGTAAAATAAAAAAAAATGGAAATCAAACGTGAATAGTCTTTGAATTTTTAGCTATAGTTTACGTTCACCATAATCTCGATAAAATATTGGACATGAATAGGAAAATACATATTTTTTTCCTTTTGCGTTTTTTATTACCAAAAGGGAATGAGAGAAGATCTTTTGTTTACCGGACCAATAAACACAGAAACCCACACCTTATTTCTTCTTTTCCATATTTATTCCGACTGTGTTCAGTTTGTCTTGTGTGTTTTTTTTTATATTTCATGATCGTTCTATATGAAAATGAAACAAATTTTTTGGTGTACGTATTGTATTTTATGTGGCTGGCGACACTTATATAGCAAATTTTAAACAATATAACGATGCGGACAAACTCGTTTTGATTAAATTTATTCGTAATAACTGCCCAGTTTTGGCATTATTAATACTAGCCGATTCTGAATTTATTTATCTAACCAGTCACCGACCATGTACTACAAATGTATTACGTCCAGTATCAATAAATTTATGAATAACTAACAATTGTCTTGTATGAATGGGATTATTATTAAAATACAGAAATTTGGTGGAGACTAACCGGCTCGCAACTGGTCATAATTAAGATAAAGAATGAAAGACTAACTGATGAGACATATAAAGGAAGTCTTTACTTGTCTATAAAAGTAGCTTAAATTAAAATAATGATAAGATAAAAGAAGATAGATGGACAATAGTCTAAACGTTCCAATTGATTGTGAGTAAAACCGAGAGGAAAAAAAACCCACATAAAAACAGATATTTTACCTCACTAGGGGCTAATGTCAGGTAGTAAAGATAATAACTCAATGGATTTTATATAGTGGCTTATCAAAAAATTTCATTTTATGTTTGCTACTTATTCAACGGCCAAACAGTCATAGCCTTTTTTAGCCGAATGTGTGAATTTGCTTCGTTTTTTTTTTCCTTCCGCGCTTGTTGACTTTAATTACACGCAATTTTTCTTCAAGTTCACCAAGTCTAAAGTCCAAGTTGTCCATCTTGCTACTTCGGTCATCTGTTTGTCTACGTGATTGGAATCATAAGAACCTCATTTCAGGTTTGCACCATCAATGTCAGCCCCCGTATCGATGTCGTCGTCGTCGTCCAATATACATACATACACCTATACAATTGAAAGCACCGTCCCCATTATTTATGGTAATTGTTTGTGTTGTTTGCACCGACAACACGACGTCCATTTGCATCTGAACCCTGAAAGTGCAAATATCGCCCACCACCCATTCAGTTTAACAAATTCCATAAATTCTCCCACTCAATACCCAACAACAACAACAATAATAATAATAATAATAATAGAAAATCAATCTTTAAAATGTTTAATGTTTAAGAAAATCGGATCAATGTTGGTCGGTGGTAAAAAGGAAGGATTCTTCTTTTTTTGCTAGATAGTGGTGAAATGTTGAAACGACCGGTGTTCAGGCGTCGCCGCCGTCAGAATTGTTTTACAAAGACTAAAGCTCCGTCGATTGTACTAGAATTACTGTATGTGAATGTATAGTGAGAGCAGTAGTCGTCGACAAAGAGCCCTAGAATTATCCATTCGTTTGGGAGTTGAGTCTTGTTTTTGTCTTTGGACGACGAGGTCGTCGTGCTGTTTTCTCTCTTCTCTTGCCTCTTTTCTACATTCTTCTTGTCACGGTAGTTCAAGATGCTACTACCTTTTTTTTTGTTGATGTTACGCTTCATCTCTGTACAATAACGGGTAAATTATATTTATTTTGTTTTTAAATTAAAATTTTCTATAAAATAATAGTTGATTTTAATTGAAATAGATCTACCAATAAGAATGATGTGTACAGTGTGCCGCCTTTTCTGGACTATAGCCAGAATCTATAGATAGGGAATTATTTAAATAACATGTTATATTAGTGTTTAATATTGGGTACGGCCGATGAAGTTTCACGTTCAATCAATGGAACCGTTCCCGTTCCGGACCATAGTCATTCGAATATAATCAATCCACGGTCCGATGGTCGACATTACTCTAGCCAGGAGAGTAATGAGTTCGTATTATTAAACACAAATCGACACGATCGACAAGATAACGGTCACATTTGACCCAGCATTTCAAAATAATGATAATAAAACAGTAGCTTTATAGAGGTTGTCTTCAAATAAAAAGTAAATGGAGAGTCTGTTTAGAAAAACTAAGATATTTCCAACATAACACTAAAAATCTAATTATACAATAATAAATGAGAAATAAAATCAACAAATGACTGCATAACATATAATAAGGTTGTAAAACAATATGCAATAATTACGTATATACTATGCATCTGCTGTCGGTGCATATGTACATACAACATTGACAGGACTAATGGTGTACCAGATTAAGGACTCATTATTGCCAGATTAGTAGAATGCTGATACATATTGTGTTTATAACGCATAGATATGGGAAATATATGGTACGTTCGCTTGTTGTCATTACCATAAAATATAACAATCTATCGGTGTTGAATGGACTAGGGGTAAAACATACCATCCAATTTCCCATGATAATACACATAACTGACCGTATCCATCCATATTAGGACGGTTAAATTTGACACATACAAGAGGTGTGTGATTATAATAAAATCCAATAAATCAATTTCAAAAGAATTTTTACCAGTAGGTAGTAACTTTAATATTGAAACAGTTTCTGAAATATTTTTTCAGCAATTTTTCTGAATTCTCAATTCTACCTCGAAAAATCCGTGAAATCTTCACTTTGATCTTGTAAGTTAACGGCGTACTTGCAGATGGAATTGATAAAATGCGAACGTTACAGAGTTGATGAAATTCCTTTGATCTCTCCTTGTCTCCTTGTTGTTTTATTTAGTTTTTTTTCTCTTGTTTATTTCAATTAATAAAGACTATTGAAATTTAAATTTTGCGTACCTAAAACGAAATTACTATGTAACAATCGCAAAATTATTGTCCCCCCATTTTCGGATTGATGTAGCGAACAGGGCAGGTAATTGGGTCCAAATCAGGTCTGGAGCGTGTCCGTATTTTTGCACAATAAATCCATCCTACACTTATTGTTTGTTGGAAGTTTCAACTTGGACGGCCGTCAAGTTGTGGCTTGATTGCAATTTATGCTTTTCCGGCTCATGGAGCCCTCCCGGACTACTTTTCAATTTCAATTCGATTTTTATTTATTTATTTATCTTGTATAGAAATATGTATGTATGTGTGTGTATACTTGTGTTTTATTTGATGGTTTAGTGTGATAACAATTTAAGATCAACAGAGTAGAATGTTTAAATTGATGATTAGTTGTATTGATTGTGCATTAAATTTAACAATGTACACAAAAGCTGATATTAATCTTCCGGCTATAGTATAGCAGCGACCAGTGGGTTTATATACTTTCTTTTTAAATAATAATAACAATATCGGATGAGATGAAACATTATTTATTCCTACGTTAAGATTATATTTATAAAATAATCTATTGTTTAACCAATTTCTATTTCAAAGGTGCTCATATTTTTATTGATTATTATAGACTACACCTAACATTGTTCCTATTCCAATAACTGTATAACTAAAGGTATAACAATAAGTAATAAAAGCAGTTACAAAAAAGATTCACATTATATTATTATTTCACCAGCTTCTGGTCACTGAATAACAAACAAAACATTCGTGATTTCCGTAGTCAGAACCGTTTTCTGATCTCATTTTCTATTTTTCTTCTCAAATTGAAAATATAAAAAACAACAAACTGTATATAATAGAATTATTGTATTAAACTTGCATCCAATATATCTGTACGGATCTATTTCTATTCTATCCCGTATTCTCTTATTTCTACCGCAATCCCGCAGGACTACACGTATAGATACACATTATTATTTCTAATAAAATGAAAAACGATCTCAGCAACAAACTAGTCGAGATTCATTAATTCACTGAATAATTTCACCAGTCTCGTGCAACATTTCTAAAATAAATACGTTAATTTTGATATATATTTCTGGTTGTTGTTATTGTTACTGTTGAAGAAAACAACACAAAACCGCACTATACAATAGTTATAATATGATGACTATAGAAAAATCACCCTAGTTTGTTCGGATGCGTGACTTGGTGAACAGAATACACCCATTGCCCCTCAATTTTCGTTTACAATATCAACTCGAAAATAATGACCACAAACAATGAGCAATTCACTGAATGACTCCTCCATATAGGAGGAAATAAGCACGAAATTAATGAGAAATTGGAAATTCACTATTTTTACTAATATATTTCGGATTTTGTGCAGCAAGTTTGTAAATCCTTCAAATAGAATAAATCCCCGATCATTTCATCATTCTGTTGTCGTTTTATTGCAATACAGGTGAACTGCAATAAATAACGTTACTTACATAACAATACAACAGCTATGACAATATTCGATGATTTATAATGACATAAATAGAAGGTAATAAATAGTGTATCATCTTGTCCATTCTAGCTACAACAGCAACTACGTACTACTACTAGCGACTTTGATATTCATTGATTTTATCACAAAAAAAAAAAATAATAAACAGACTTTCAAATTGAAATATTTACATTTTTCTGTAATAAATTAACGTAAAATTGTCATAAACAAATATACAATAAACGTATAAAACAAATAACTTGTAGGTAATTTAATAATTAAGGGTAGAAAAGGATATACAATTTAACTCGTGTCTGTCTGTCCTAATGAATTATGAGTTCGAAATATACATAAATTCCCATCCGGCCAACGGATATTTTCCACTTTTTTGTTAAAAATAAAATTTCGATCATTATCTCTGCATTATTAAAATTATAAATGATATAGAGAATTATAAACATTCGTTTTTGTGTATGTGGTGTGTGTGCTTTTAACGAAACGAAGAAAAAACCGAAATTGAAAAGCTGTCATTTTTCTATTTCCAGCAGGAAATTAAAACGAATTAGAGTTTAATCAATGGCGTCATTTATAAAAATTCTGTCGGCTCTAATTATATCTAAGATGACGTTGCGAATTCGTATATTTCCTTGTTATAGTTTTCTTGTATATAGAAGTTGTTGTTGGCCAATATAACGGGCAGGTGTATTAGAAAGACCCAGATCCGTTAGTTCTAAGTTTTTATCAAAATTACATTAAAACAAAAACTTTTTAATAAATTGTTTTGTTATTATAAACGTATAACACATATAGTGGTGTGGTTAAAAGCAACAGGAAGATTATTAAATAATTCACAATCCAATCAGGACTAGTTAATGAGAAAGATCCACCTTTCTCTCCGTCTTTCTTCAATTCCCTTCAGTTCTTATCCTTATCATCTTTAGAAAGGACGAATTATAAAATAATGCTGCATGAATAATTAAAAACATTCTACAAAAACCGGGTCAAAATCAAGACAGACGAGGACCCGTTCCATCTTTAAGTCAAAGTTTAAACATTCCTTGACGAGATTTAGTTTGTACGTGATTTAGCTTTGAAGCTGCGAATTTCATAAATTCCAAGAAGCTTATCAGAAACTTAGTAAAATTCTCATTGTCTGCCTTGCGGATATTCT
>JAZBHA010000058.1:57323-74804 GCA_037464855.1 Iselma pallidipennis | reverse complement strand
AGATGATGGTGGTGGTGGTGATGTAGAAGGGACAAGCTATATAAGAGGGTTGGATCGACACACAGGAATAAAATGAACGGAACTCCGGCAAAACTTTGGATTTTGTTTATTCGCCTTACAAAAGAATTTCCATCTCTTCAACAAAAGAGAGGCTTGATTTAATTTTAATTTTAAAAAGATTGTCGGATTTAGAGAGATTTAACAATGTTGTGTTGCAACAGGAGCTACTATGTTGTGATAAAATCAGAGACAAGTAGTAGCAAAATGGAATGGTGTTTTTTTTTTCCTTCCGTAGGGTTGTTGTTTTTTTTTCTCTTTCGGTCTCTTGATTATTCCAGATGGTTGTCGTTTAGTTTAATAGAACTACACCTACGTTGATGCTTATAAGCAATTATCGTTTGACAGCCAATTGATAACTTCTTTGCATTTGTAAAATTGCGGACCTGATCATCATCTCAACTTACTTGTCATGTCTTAAAAGCATTCAGATTTTAGTGCGTGTCTAGATTTTAAAATAAGTAGCTGCCATTATTATACATATACGATGTAATTTTTTTTCCAGGATTTTCCAACAACTTTTTGGTTGATGGCGGCGGAAGTGTATCTGTCGATTTGGGTTCTTGTAATGAGAGTCAAGTCACTTTTGTATAGGGTTACCATATGGTGTTCGATGAAGGGCTCGAGTTTATGTATTAGGTAATAAAGCCCATCAGACCGTTCAACATTTTAATCAACAATGATAAATCGATTCAACTCCCCATAATACCTATTCTTTCCATTCTATTTATTTGGTTTTATTAGTTTACATATCAACAACAGTAGTGTCGGCATATTAATATCCACAAAAAAGATCGAAATTTCATGAAATCTAATAATCTAGCGTGAATTGATCCGACTTAAAGGATAATACAACTACAAAAGGAACTAACCATAACACTGTTATTAGTATTACAAAAGGGATCCTGTTTAAAGAGCAACATGCAACTATTATACTATATAGATGCAATTAATTCTAGACACTCTTGAACCCTTTAGTGATGCTCTTATATTGTAAATTTTCCAAATATTTGTTATCATGTATTAGTAGAATTTCACATCTGGAATGCCCCTCACTTTTATATCCATAACCATCAGCTATATAATCTTATTATGTGATTTGCATACATGGCCAACAATAAATCCGCATTACTCCATTATTCACATTAAAGCGAGACATAGTAAATAGAATAAATTACAATTACGCACTACCGGTTCGGACTAGAGGAACATTTTTGTATTATTTATACAGATTTTATATCAAGAATAAACATATGTTTATCTATAACCGATAATAGGAAAAACCAGTGAAATATCATAGATTTTCTTAGTAGTAATTACGATATTAATTAGTAACATGTTCAATGACCGGTCACGAATGTCGGCTAATTTCCTTTAACATTTTTATTATTATTATTATTATTATCATTATTAAATACATGGAAATCAATTATAATTTTTTTGTTTTACAATCGTTCAATTATAAATGCGTTAAGATTTCTAATAGCAATTTAACTGTAGCAAAAAGGGAGTGCTTTTAACCTTTTTTTTCCTATCGAAGGGTTAGAGAGCGAAAACGAAAGCCTGCTAGTTTTTTATCAAAACCTGAATTTTGAAATTCTTTTTCTTTCAAAATCTACCTACCATCTAGGCAACTTTATTAATGTTTGATATAAAATAAAACACGATAAAGCCCGCAATAACTAACATGCTAACACAATCATCGTACCTACGTGTGATATGTGTGTAGGTATCATCATTATTCACTAGCACGAACATTTGATATATTGTTATCAATTAAAATGAAATTAGTTGAACCAAATATTGGCCGCAATATGAGTAATACTAATATTACCATTATTATTATTATTATGTAAAGTTAAACTATCATTTTATATCGTTCATGTTACGATAGTTTGGTGAATGGGGGGTGATTAATATCGAATCGACCCTTACCCTATGAAAGACTTCCCTATATTTAACTGAAATAATTACAAATTAGAATTTTCTGAAAATAAGGGAAATTTTTTCCTTTCATCAATACCGCTTTTTCGTTTTTGCTTTGTAGCTTCTATGTAGAACATACAAACACAAACACACATACACACACAAACACCAATCGATATATTGGACAGGTATCCTATTTTCGAAAAAATTTACAGCCCTTGTTTAGATCGTAGATAAACCATGACATTTATTAGTCGACTTACAAAATATCTAATACCTAACTAGAAAAAGATAGAATTTATGTAGATTTTATTGAATTGAAATGGGACGGAGACAATTTAAAAAGTATGGATAATTTATATCATTCTAAGTATTATAAAGTACTTTGATTGAATGATCAAAATTGTAGTTTTGTCAAATCATATGTGTTAAGTTTACATTGCTGTAATTCATTATACCACCATTAAGTTTGTAAATTAAAATGGAATTTTTTTGTTGAAATTTATTATACAACTATGTATCTATGCCTACCTATAATAAGTTTTTGGTTGTTTTTCGTTCTTTGATCAAATTCAAAGAAATGCGAACGAGCGTGCTATTCCCACATGTTCGTTTTTTTTTTTTTTTTGTTTCGTTCAGTCTAACAGGACCAACAATGAACAAGTACAATCGACCTGTAAAGAACATGGAACATCGCCCATGAGCAACTTGTAGTTTTACATTGTGTGTATGTCTACGGGCATCGTGTAACGTAATATTTTAATTCACGAAAGGTGAAAAATGGAAACGACATGGCTGGTGAGTTAAGGACAAACAAATACATTCTTAGTTTAGACGTTTCCTTTGGCACGATTTAACATAACTAGATATATACTCGTATAACGCGTGCCCATATATCTATAACTGTAAGAATTCTAAAGATGTGGTGATAACATCTTCAACACCTATCGAAAAGAGAATTGCACTAATTATAAGACACCATATGGGCTAATTAGAGGACAATCGATAAAAGTCACCAACCAAAGTGAAAGAGACAAGACGAACCTTATCGGTTGTAAATTTATTCGTCTCATTCAAGATGATTGTGTGTGTGTGTGTGTGTAGAGGTCGAGTGAATCACAGACTCCGATCAAGAGGTCATGTAATTTGTCTCTAGCCTACAATCAGTCCATTTTCATTCGCCAACATTAATTATTCATTACAACATACCAGGTCCGTCTTTACAGAATTACAAAACACCACAATTACCCTTCAAGGATCGAGACAACAATAACAATAGCACTGAACAAAAAGAAAGAACGATTACTGTAAATATAATCATAATCCTGTAAATGTACTTGCATTATATGCAACATACACATACACATGTGTTACATTGATGACACATTAACATAAAACAATAGGTGTTGAAGAGTTACATTGTGACGTACATTGTCTGTTTGGTCACGTTCTGGAACCACCATCAAGTCGAAAAGAATCATGTCAGGACCAATGGGTGGATTATTCAATGTTCAATATTTGCATACAACAAAAAGCTTAATAACAATAAAGAAAAATCCACCCCCGTTCAGTTGTGGGTGTCAAGTTGTCCCGTAGTATTATTATACGTGTTCGACCGGCAGTTCACCTGCTCCGACGACGATTCGATGAATATATTGCAGTTGTAAGTATATGTAGAAGACCCACCGGGGTGCTATTTGGACTATTAGGAGCTCGATTAATTAATTTGCCGCTGGTTAAATCAACCCCCCTCTTAGATTTGGGCATGATGGTAATATTGGTGGTGGTGATGGTGGTGGTGGTGGTGGCACCAGCAACGATAAATTATCCGTTCCTTTTATTCAAATTATGTAAATATAATTCTGAAATATTTTGTATCAAATGTCATTTAAACATAATAAAAATTATTTATAGCCTTGCCCACGGTACAAGGCGACCGGTTGGTGCACGTCCCATCTCCGGCTTCAGTAATAACCTCTAATATATTACTACATATTAATTGATTTTTTTTTCCTGTCCATATGACTACAGATGGGATACTACTCGCCGCCACCGCTATCACAACATCTCCTGTCTATATTTATCTATCGATAAAGAGGAAACAGGAAACTTTGCTATGCTCGATTCGTCCACAATTCGTTTTTTTTTGTCTTGTAAATAAACATGAACTTTCACTATAGACTACTACTTCTATAGAAAAAGTTTCAGCCTACGGAAATGGTCGAAAAGTTACAATTTATTTCAATTACTTTAGATACCTCTATATATCACTTAAACGGTTTTTGTTGCTTTTATTTTGATACGGAATGTGTGTATAACGAAGAATTATACGTCCGATAGGATAGGGGGGTGGAAAGTGCGATGATGGCGTGTACTCATTTATTAGGTTTTTTAAAGTTCAGGGAGGCAAAAATGGATTCGGATGTAATAAAACCAGTTTTTAAAGTAGAATTTACCACTCACAGACAATCTCTAAACTCTCATAGAAGCCAGGGTGAATTTATCAAATTTTATGTAAAATTATGATGGTAGATGGAAAAGGTACAGTGAAACAAAATTTTTATTGTAAAAAACTGTATAAAATTTTCACAAAATTGTGAATGATATAAATCTCAATTCACCATTTATGAATTTTTGTCGTGAAGATAGTTTCCATGAAAAGCTTTACATCTTGGAAAAGTCCATTGGGATAGCTAGGACAAAGTCATTAGTCTCTGTCACATATAGAACACCCAACGACAAGCATATGCGACAAGGTTCGTATATGTTCAACCACACCTCGTCCATTGTCTGCTATCTTCTGCCAACAACACAACCACCTGAAAGTCATGTGAAAAACGAAAATCGACACCTGTCCTAGTCACAATTCAAATCGGACATCTAATCAAAGAGACAGAGAGAAGAAATGGAACACGAAAAGGACAGTATGGACGAGAGATCTGATGGTTTCAATTCAAATCAACAGCTGTCTTTCTCGATTAAATATCGTGTCAACGATTCAAAAGTCCCTTCCACTTTACCCAATCAGGATCGATGAAAGGCTAAAGTTGTCGGGTATTAAACCCGACAAAATTGAACGACAGATTGCTCCTTGTTAATTAGAAACGAACGAAAAATTTGTTCTGCTTCATATCTGATATGTACATAGATTGTATGTAATGTATCTGAACAGACTTGATTTGGATGTTGAAATCTTTGGAATTGTATGTGTGCGGTCTGGCACCGGAAAAATGAGACAATTAGCAAAACAACCTCATTGTCGACAACATAAAATTAACGTTTTTATGTTTCTTGTCTATTAAAATGCTAAATAAAAAAAAACAAAAACGAACGGCATGTTCAATTTTCGATTTTTCTCCAACTGCTATTAACTGTAATTAAAAAAGAAACGGCATGTTGGTGGGGCCCCAATCAGTTGTCAGTTAATTGAAAAATACCTAAAACTCGATCCTGGCAATTTCGATGTCGACGATTTTGATGATGTAATCAACTAAACAAGGGATACCTGACCACAAATTTAAATACATAATTAAAAATCTTCACAATTCTTAATTTGATCAAAACAGGCAGGCATTTAAACAATCAAATCGCCTTAAAGCAACTAATTATTTATTAAAATTGAATCAATGAATATACAAAAAAGAAGAAGAACAACAACAACAACAACAACAGCAACTATTAAGAAACATTTTTGATAAATATAGTTATAGACCAATTTTCTATCTAGAAAAACATATTTCAATATGCATGCAAAATTAGCTAATAAATCTTTCTATATAATACTTGAAGGAGTTGTCATACTAGAACGGCCTTCATGTTTTATTTCAACTTTTCCCACTAAATTACCCCCAGCCATTCTGATTTATGCACGTGTTTGTCCCATTTTTCCGGATATACGTTATTCCTGGAGACAGCGAATTTCCCAGCGTAATTTGCATAAGTCGCTGGTGAAATTTATTGACGGAAACCTAGCAGACTGCCAACAACAGTAACACACCTTTGACAGGCGATAAAAAAAAACGGACAACTTTCAATCAATTTTTCTAAAGAAACGTAGACTTAAAAGTAAATGAATTTCAATTATAGATGCAAATAGAAGTAGAAGAAATACTGGAAAATTCTAAATTAGTTAGTAGGAGTATTCAACATTCACCCTTTCTAGTTCAGTCAATGTTTCCCCTTTTTTTCGGTATGGTGAATTAATTTGAACAATAATGGTCATTTTGAGGGTTAGAACTGGCCTTGAAGAGGCCAACTAAAAGGGGTGAGCAATTTTTTTTTTGTTCTGATGAGAAATTTTCAACGAATTAATGAGATTATATCGTAATCATCAATATAGTATCATGTTGTTTATGTTATATTTGTTTATGATTACCATAATGCGGGTTTGTTCTGACAATTTGAATGCATTATTGTTTCCTATCTCGGTAAATTTGTGTTGTGTTACCAGTTTGATAAATGTATGTTTAAAGATGATTTGTATAAAATATTGTAGACAAGCCACCACCTTAAAAAAATGCGTAGGGGTATATATGCCCACTAGGAAATTATAAATTATTTCACCCGTTTGTTAAAATCTAACTGATAATGATGCGACACAATAGTTTACCGAAATATACACACCACCCACACGCACACACACACATCTATACACATTGTATAGTATACACATATACATGAACACAAAAGGACGACTGTCAAATACAAAGGAGACAAAAACACATAAAAACAACCCCACAGAATGGCCCCCTAGTGTCTACTAACAAGACTCCTTTTCCCATTCTACTAAAATACAGAAGGGTGAATTAACAATAATCCATCGATTATTCGACTTAAATAATATAAACCACAATTCAACAGAGAGTTATTCTATATAATTTACAACCGAAAAAAAATTACTGATAATTCTAGTTATAGTCAAAATGATAACAGTTTATATAAGGGAATCCTGGCACAACCACTAGAAAACTTTCCAAAAATTATTAGTTGTGGCACATGTTAAAGTAAACACACCTGTCGTAATTTCATGATAAAATAGAGAGCTTACTTATAAAAAAAAATGTTTGAAGCTCCAACGGAAATACACGCATGTTTTTTATTTATTTATTTATACAAGATTTCTATAATCCGAATGCAAAACTATTTTACCTGGTGACTGAGTTGGAACCCAAGTTAGGACATTTACTAATAGATTTACAAACAAGTTGACACCTCCGGATTGAAATTAATCGTTGTTGTGGTCAGACCCTCTACTGAGTTTCTTGTTATAGAAAGAGAAGTTCGGTTGAAATTCACAGCGTCGCGACGGTAATTCATTGGAAATGGAATTACAAAGCAAATAATCACCAGAAAAAAACCCAAATGTAGTGACTAGTATCAATAACATGATCGTGATCTCTCAAAGACAGGTAGAGGAATTTCGTGTCGATTTGTTAGAGATTTCATAGAATTTCATGATCTAACAACAACATTGATTAATGACGGACAATGTTAAATGTCGTTGATTAATTGCGAATTATAATACAAAATAATAGACCGGAAATTTTTGTGCAAAGATCGGTATTTCCTCTACTTGTTGATAAATTTATAAGCATGGCTTTCTTGAATTAATAAAAAATTAACAATTTATGTACTGCAATGACCGTCGCCAGTTAAAACACATTTCTTCCGCTATTAACAAATCCAATAATCCTAGTTCAGGTATTTACAGGTTTCTTGTGACATTATAGGTCAATCCTTTAGCTTTCACAATGGTTTTGTTGTTTGGTCGTTGAAATAAAACAGAGTTAGAAATCGTCGTGTTTTTTTCTTCCTCTTCTAGATGAATCCGTTTAAAAGCTATTTATTCGTATAAAATGTATAATGTTGCTCGTTTCCACATATAGAGACGATCGTTCAGTTGATTAACATCAGAAATATTAACTAATATCAATTTCAAGAATTAAGATAGGAATTCTATACGAAAAAAAGTCAATAAATCTTTTGAAAATAATTTGAGAAACCAGTTAGAAACTATCTATGAAACAATTCAAGCTCGTAAAAATTCAACCGTAAAGCCAATCACTTTAAAACAAAAATATTTGATCATTTAGAATTAATTTATTGTTGGTGGATTCTTCATTAATTTTCGAATTTGATTTTTTTGTAACTCTAATATCACTTGATATTAGTTCACATTTACGTAGACCTATAGCGCCCAAAATATGCCTAATTAATGCTAATTTGTCGTAAATAATTTTCTAAGTATTATAGGTACGTTGTTGTTGTTGATCTCGTGTCCGCGTATGCAAAAGAGATAATTAGTTTAGAAGAAGGTAGATTTTACGGCAGTCCATACCAATTAAAGTTCACTTCACGCTAATACCTACATAGTGTAAATAAAAGCAACGACCAACAAGAACTAGATGCGGTCCTTTAGAAACTACATTATTATCAACTATTTATATACACAACCCACACAGAAACGTTTATGAATAATCATAAGACAATCGTAACTCATGCAGGAATCCAATCGGCAATTAACTGTTTTATGTATATGATGATGATAATGATAATAACGATGATGTTGATGATGATAATGATTGCGGCTATAGAATACCGCCAATATCCGTCGTCGATTAACATCCATGACAATTTTCTCTTAATTGTGTCCCCACTATAATTCACTGGTTTTTATGTTTCCCAAATTATATCGAGTTTCGTAGCCACACACACAAAAAAAAACAACAATCTTGCCATCATCCTCCTCAATCATCTGGTGATTTTTCTTGACCGTCCAGGAGACCTCTTGCTGGTAAACAAATGCGCAATATGTTTGCAAAATAAATAATAAAGTACGACGACCTAAGTGTATGCAACAAGCATCATGCATTTTAAACGACCCACACTCAGACATATTGTTCAAAAAACGTATATGTTCTCTAGGTTAATATTTCATATAAACCATCACAATATTTTAACAATTCGTATTAATTATGAAAGAATTTTTTGACAAAAATTAATTGTCAAGAAGATGATCAAGCGCGCACCGTGCTTTTTCGAGGCTTGAAGCTTTGGAGGTCTTATCAAAAATATACAAACTTTTTACAGAATACTATTTCGGGGCGCCTGTCTTAACGGGGTCTGGAGCTCTATTAGCACCAATTACGATCCGCCCCTGAAGAGGATCGTGGGATAATGTGTTTTGACAGCGACGTGATAAAGACTAAATGAAAATGTTTAAAAGAATCTAGGTTGGAATTTATATGAAAGAATTGCATGACATATAACTAAACGATATGCTGGACATTAACATTTTGCGAGAAACACCCATTATTAGGTACCTATTAAATTGCCGGGCATTTGTTATTTAATAAAAATTTTAGAATATATGGTAATTGGTGGAAACTCTCTTGGAAAAATCATTTTTATAAAATACACACGTCCAAGTCCTACCACACACACACCCAAATAAATTGAAACATTGTAGAATAAGATTTATTAAAATTAAATTTCCTGTATACAGAAATAACTAGAATTTACGTAGAAAACCCAGAACTTGGATAGAATAGAAATATAATGGATGAAAACGTATGAGATAAGAGATAGGAGAATTTTGAATTCCATACACAACAACAGTAAGAGAGAGAAACTTACGCGCATATTAATATTTCGGTGAAGATAAATTGCCGCATTCTATCGTGTGGTTGCATTTTGAATATCAAATTGCTTGTGTATACCATTTTTTTCTTCTTCGTCTTTTCTATTCTATTGTTGGCAACGTTTTATCACATTATGCCTCTTATTTTCAACAGAACTACACAATAATGTCTAGCAGGTGTGAGTGATGTCTCTTTCTTGTTGTTTTGTTTTTTTTTTTTTGGTGTGAATTGTTTGAAAAAATGACAACAAAATAATTTTTGATCGTCTGATAAGTTAATAGCGTTTTTAGCATCTTTATTGATGTTTGTTTTTTGTTTTGCGTTAATTCAGTCTGGAGCCATGGATTCTGAAAACCCCATCGAAATCCTGTCAGTACGATTTCCTTCCGACCATACTAAATCAGTTTTGTCGCTTTAACCGAGCACATAATTTCGGCATTCTCTCATCAAACAAGCATTAATGAGCAGTCACGTATACGATCTTCGAATAAAAACTGAAGAACGACGAAGAAGACTTTATATATGTATATGTATAGTATATAGGTATACCTGGACCAAAACATTTTATAATATTGACTATAGGTTTTATTCTACTATAAGTGGGTTCATCTAAAATGCATGAATTCAGCTATCGTCCGTCTGTCCCGTCCATCAACGACCTCCACCGCCCCCAAGACCTGTAGCAACGGTAGAGTGTCCCGCTGTTTTGTAAATAATCATTTTCCAGTCGTATTAATGTTTGTTTGACTAGTTGGAATCTTTGTAATAAGACGATTCGAATTCATATAGCCTCAGGATGGTTTCATGGAAAAAATTAATTAGTTCTATATGGGCTGTATGTATACATATGTGTGTATGTGTGTATTGGTGAGGTATAACGTGTTGTTCTTCTTCATTTGATGGATAAAGTTCGACGAGTTGGAAGATTTTCTTATTTCCCACAGGGGCGTGTCGTGTTCAATATTCAAATATGCGTTCAGTGTAAAGGAGATTCAAACTTCAAATGTTTAGCGTCGATATATATTTGAATGGGGCTATTCTTATGCAAAGACAGGGACAAAATGGTCGCCATCGCCTTTAAGAAGGTTGTTTGAATACAGCTCCTGTTTTCTTTGATTCCTGGCGCGTACTTCGGCTATAAAATTTAATGCAATATTGGATTCTATCATATACAGTTTTTTTACCTCTTTATGAATTTTATTAACGATAAAAAAACAAGAAAAAGGCGAGCGTAGTATACAATCATTCTGTTGATAAGTCTAAACTTTTTGATGTATATTTTTATAAGATTAATAAAAAGCTCCTTCGTTTTGGTCCTTTATCAAACGTCGACAACGATAACAAAGACCAATTCCCCGTTTCCATGTTGAAAAGAAGCTCCTTGTTCTATACAACAATCTGGTAATATATATGTTGTTATTCCTGGCACATCTTTAACTTGATGCATCAACGGATAATCTAAAATAGAGACCAAGTTACGTACTGGCTACATCATGGCTCATCTCCATCGACAAGACAAAGATAACAAACAAGACCAAACAGAAACTGGTAATGCTAATGTGTAGTCGAAATGCCGTTGGAAATTGTATGCAGGTAAAAGTAAAGAAGTGGAAGAAAGAAGGAAAGAGAGAGAAAGAGAGAGAGGTGGGTGTGTATTTTGTTGGGATGCTCTAGTAGTTGAAGAAAACCGACGGGAATTCAAAACGTATATATTGTAACGATTAGGTATGTTATGTTTGCATATTAATTTCGTGCTTATCGTGACCAACATCGGCACTGGAACGTGTCCATCTGACTTGGGACGATTTATTGAAAATCTACAACAACATACCGACCAAACACCAATTGATATGAACAAGTCATTTTTAACCATTAGTATTCAGCGAATGGACCAACACTAAAACAACCATTTATATAATTTCTTGTCTCCATTATTTTCTTTATATCGTAGTTGAAATTAGATTAGAAAAATGCATAACGTGTCCACCTTTAATTAATTTGTGGTCACCCTTACAATTTCCCCCCAACAAATTCACCCCAATGTCAAATGTATAGATTGTGTAGTGAGATACGTGAAAAGAAAGTCTCAATAAAGCTCCCTCGAATTTTTGCCGACTTGAATAGAAGGAATTCTGCAATTCGATATATTGTACATAGCAAAGGCAATATTTAGATTAATAAGATTTTCTCTATCTACTCCTTAAATGGGTGATTAAGTGGAATACAGATCGTTCATTGTTGCGAGTATAATTCGATTAACAATAAAGCTTTTCTTAAAGTCGAAAGTTTCTAAAGCCTCCTCTGCTTGTGGCACACAGCTCTCCTCATCTCTGTATTTTCTCATCAAAGATCTCAATTTCGTTGTATCTGAGTGGGTTATTATTAAGAACATTTAAATGACTGTTTTCTAAGCAACAGCTTTTGTTCAACAAAGTTTTATCTTGAAAACTTATCAAATTAATTCAATCAACATCCAAAATATCATTGTTAATAGAATTTTTTTTTCAGTTTTAAAATTTCAATTTGATACACTCTATATCTATCTATTATGTAAAATAAACACATCGTGCGAAAGCACAACTGAGCGTCAGATGTTGAAGGAATAACATGCCAGTTTGAGTGCTAGCGGCGATACTGAAGCATATTCAAAATAAATTACAATTTCAGGATTCGTTCATATGACGACGACGACCATATCCGTTTCAATATTTGCCCCGAAATGTACACGCGGTATACCTAAAACCATTTTAATATATTTTAAGTCTAGGCAATGACGAAAACAAGAAAAAGCAATATGAAACTTGATGGCGATATCTCTTTCGGATTTTACAGTTCTATTTTCCGTTCAGTTGTTCAATATCTTCTAATAAAATTGTTATTTTTGACCGGTAAAATCGAAATAATGCCAGCACATTTTTGTAATTTCTTGCGCGTCTCCTAAATATAACAATAACAG
This sequence comes from Iselma pallidipennis, assembly GCA_037464855.1. Lineage (NCBI taxonomy): Eukaryota > Metazoa > Arthropoda > Insecta > Coleoptera > Meloidae > Iselma > Iselma pallidipennis. The sequence goes on along the minus strand of JAZBHA010000058.1, from coordinate 62,225 downwards.
GAGAAAAGAATAACAGCAGTTGTGACGAAGAAAGTAATCTAAATAGGTTGGGCGGGATACGATGAAGTCGATGAAATATACAAGACGGGGGGCGGATGGAATAATGAGGTTCATGAGCGAGGGGCGCGAAATACACACTAAGATACAAGTTAATTGAGAATCGTAAAGCTCCCAGCAACACAATTACGTTCTTTTGAGCCATTTCGAGAAAGTTACCCCCTCATGATAGATGTCCGTAATGTGCCAGCTTCTGTTCATTCTTCCAATAAATTTATGACCGTCGGTAAGTTTATAGCATCAAATTGAGGGTGGTGAGGTGAATTACCCTCCTAAAGTCCAGAGATACGCGTAGGGCGGGCTTTTACTACGGCCATACTGTTATATATCTATATAGATGTGTATGTGTATGTGTGTGTGTGTGCCCGCGGCCAAGAAAGCAATTATAAAACGTGGATGGGACACGGCTTCGACGCGTTTAAGCGAGTGTTCACTATTTTGGATGAGCAAATACATCAGAAGGATCAAAAGATGTTCTGAGCACAAAGGGGTCCTTATTCAAACGCGAAACCCGATTTCGGTTATCTGCACCAGCCATGCTTGAGCTTTGCAAGAGCTCTAAAGGGTGATCCCTGCTCAAATACAAATCGGCATTAACAACCAAAACCAGATACATACAATTTAATGAATATTATTATTATCATTATTATTTTTAATATTCAATTAATATGATAATCAAACATCTATCTGCATTGCGTTCACAGTGTGTTATTGTCAATTCATTCATTTTAAATACCACAAATCTCAATTTTTGCAATTAACTATTGGACATATCGTATGTTCAATGTGCTTGTATTTTTTACCATCCAATTTGCAGTTTATTAAAAATTAGTAGCCGCATTCCCATTACTGGAAATTAATTGAAATTGAATAAATACCAATTAATTAAATAATCCATCTAGTCGAATTTGTTATTTAGAAACCTATTGGGATTTTAAAACGGGATTTTTTTCTCGAATAATTCCCAGGTGAGATAATCACCATATCGGCAGCATCACAACAACAACAACAACAACAACATAGTAAGCGCAAGAAATTTTTTATTAACCACACAACACGCAAATCCGATTTAACGCGTACCTACAAATTATTTTTGAATATTTCATGAGTAATAGTTTGATCAAGCCCCCAACTGGGCTTCAATTTACTATCGTTAATTAACATTAAATAAAAATGACAATCGGCAATGATCACTTACGTATAAATCAAACTAAAGCTCATAAATTTTTCGTTTTATCCGTAGTTTTCCTCCTGTTTTCTTTTTTTCGTCTCTGTAGCGACAAAAACCCCTTTGATTGATATTTATGTTATTTCAACCCTCTAAGTAAAAGCACCACACCATAGATATCCGTATATAAATAAAACTGTGCAATGTTTAGTTTCTCCCTTGTTTCCCCTTGAACTGCATCTATCAAGAGAAACATTCCCGGATAAAGAACGCCAAAGGTCATCCATTCCGGATATCCTTCGACACCCCAAAAGCCTTAAAAATCTAGATATATGTGTATGTATAGGTACTGTTCGGTTGTTATTTATAAATGACGTTGAAATGTCGCATATGGTAGTTTTACGTCTCCCTATAGTATGTAGTAGATGAACACAACATAATTAACATTTCAAGGGAAACAGACCTCTTTACGTATTCAGTTTGAGATTTTGCCAGGTAGCTTAATGATGTTCCACATAAATTATAATCGAGTGAAGATGATGCTTTAAATCAAAAAGCTTTCAAAATCTTCTGTTCATTCTATAAATGTATAAATGTACGTAGGTAAGTCTATATGTATATCTACATGATGAGTTTGAAGAATTTCAAGGCCCTTTCAAAGTATTAACTAACTCTAACATCACTTCCAACTACTTACCTATTATCCTTTTGTTAAATCTATTTTGTAGCATACAGGAGAAGATAGTTTTCATTTTTCGTGATAATTATTATACAGTTTTTTCGTTGTATTCATACAAAAGATTACCTGTAATTTTTTCGGTAAGTTTTCGACGGCTTATTTCACATGTTTACCGTCGCTGTGAAATAATTAACGTCCTTTTATCGGACCAGTACCTAATGGTCCCCCCCCAACTTGTGGATTTTATTATTATAAACACATTAAATTGTAATTTAAATTTTCGTTGTTGAGGTTTCTGCGTCAGATAATCGACGTAGTTTAAAATCGTTTAAGCTTAGATTTTAGAAATTATGTTTAATGTTTAATATCACGGATGTTGAACAAACTGACTTTTCTTTATAATAGATCGTACAAATTGTAGGTTGTTAGATACGTAATTTAACCGAAGACTGCTATTTTAAAAGGAAACTTAGACGAGTAAATTATTTTACAGCGGAACTACGACTCTATCAGAATCATATTATAATAATCATGTTCTTGTTAAAGTCATGGATTGAATTGCATCAAATTTACTGTATGTTACTAGTAGTAAATTATTTACTTAACCGACAAAATGATTTTGGAAAATTAATTTTAAATTTCATAGAAATCGTCTAAAAACTGTTATCTCAACAACAACTACTACTACTGCTACTACTACTACTGTTGTTGTTATTCCTTTCACTCAACATACTAATCCATCTTTCACAACTCCCCATCTTCTACTGTCTGTCTGTATTTTGGTGGCGATCTATCATGTTTTCGTCAAGGCGCCATGTCTCTGTATCATCTTCGGACAAATTAGTAGTTTTTTTCTTCACATTCTGTTTGCTACTTTCATTTCCGTCACATCGTTGTCAAAGACAAAGACAACATAGCACTCTTTATCAAATTGACCTAATTGAGTGATTGTATCATCCAACCCTCCAACACACAATTAGTGAACTGGCCACCCTATACCGCCCCCTTCATTTCCGTAGTGTTATCTGGAATTTGCACCGGACATTGCCAATGGTGTAGGCACACATGCACAAATATTACTACATATACCATCTCACTCACTGTAGCCCATATGTGAATGTGTGTTGTATTAATGAACAGAAAAGTTGAAAGATTAACTGGCAAATGTTGAAACGTACATTGGTAAAATATGTTGCCATGCGAAGGGGGACAGTCTGACCGCCGCAAAACAGGACGTACTTGTCAAAATAGAATTGTTGGATGAGGAAATGAGTGAATTATTAAGTAAAACATGGATGATGAGTAAGATGAGAGTTTTTTGTTTTGGAATTATTTCATCAACTTCTAGAGAATCATCGAACCACATAGAGAATCTATTCAAATTTTTAGATTAATTACTTTCAAATTGATAAAATTATAAAAAAAAAACGAAACATCCAGTAGTGGATTGGATGGTTGAGTCCGTTCAAGGATGACAAAGAGTCAAATTAAAAAGCGATCAAGTTAGAATTTTAAGTGAATTCTAATGTAAAACATTTTTCAAAGAGTTTGAAACAAACACAACACACACAGACTAGAATAAAAAAGAAAAGAGAAAATGTTATAAAGGAAAGATGAAAAAGGAGCACACAAACACAAACACACACACACACATGTATGTATATACGGTCGAATGGAGAATTCCATTTGTTGTCCTTCGGACATTAATCCCGATTTAAATTTATAATGAACGAGATTATTTATTCAAGAAATTAATGAAATTTCTCATTGGCATCCTATTGATTTTGAAAATTCATAATTCAAATATCCGGACAGCGGCGTCTCTTTCAATCAATTACTAGATGTAAAAGTATTATTACACAATGTTTCAAACTTGTCATAAATTTAATTGGTCCGAGATTGACAATGTCGATAAACGAACCACTTCGTCATCGATACATGTTTTTGCCCTCTGTTCTTATGTTCCCAACGGTAAGACTATACATATAGGTATTACGTATGATGACTTCTCTTATACCACTAATGCCTTTAATTAGTTAAATTAATTATGAAGGTCGCCGCCATATTGCAGCAATTATATGGTTCGCGTTGGATGTACGAGAAAAAAAAAACAGACTTATCGCCACCACTATCGCTAAACCAATTAATCTACACTCACACATACACTATATAATATACGGACCATTGGAGTAGTAAGTGGGGCTCTCGCCACGAAAAACAACCACAAGTTGAAAAGTCAAAGTTTTCAACAAGTGCCCCCAACATTCCTCGACTTGTATAACAATATAAATATTGGGAAAATATGATAAATTATTCCTATGACATGGAAAAAATATACGTCAACTCAAGCAATAAATAAACAAAGCAATTAAGAGAGAATTAACCAACCAGCCTTAAAACATTCATGCACCAGGTGATTAAGTTTATTCGCCAATAAAAATCAATCAACCCACCCAATTCTAACTGTGAGTTTTGAGTTGAAAATAAAAAGAATACCAGCCCCTTTAGAGAAAAATTGAAATATTTCCATTTATTGTTGTGCTTTAAATGCATTTTTTATGTTGTGTGCCGTAATTTATATCATCAATTAATTTTATAACAGCCAAGTTAGTTACAAACGAACCATTAATCTAAGGTTTCTTAACCGATCGACGAATGTGAAACATTTAAAATAAACAGTTAGGGGGCTGAAACAAGGGTAGTAGTATATGTGTTTTTGTTCAACTACTATAGGACTTCCTGGTTTCTTTCCTTGTTGTTTAGAAATACTTCATTTCTTGTTGGAACGATTTATTTGTATTATTTTATAATTAAGTCATTCCAATTAGATGCTCATCAAACGAATATTTATGACACAAATTAACTAAATGGAAATGTATAAATTTCAAATGAGATCTCTCTAGTAACAGCATTTAAAATCCTAATCTTAATTGCGAAATTTTAATTAGCGATTCAGTAATATTTTTTCAAATTTAAAAGGTTTGCTTACCAAATTTTT
>JAZBHA010000058.1:39627-53536 GCA_037464855.1 Iselma pallidipennis | reverse complement strand
AAATAATCAAAATTAACCATTATGTTTGGCGCGAGTCGTTTTGATTGCATCACAACTATGACGTCACACTTGAACTTCCTGTCGTGCAGTCTTATCGTTATCACTGAAAAAATTGCTAGAATTGTGGTGGGCACCTTGGAACGCTACTTCCGGCGTTTCTACATTGCCATCAAAATATTTGGTCTCATTAGCTGACATCACAGATATAATTGGTTGGAAGCCTGTAACAACAAAAGAAAAATATATATCAATCGTTGATTACATTTTATTACATTTTATTACATTTTAATAAACATTGAGTCCCTCCAATCCCTTTCCCTTTCACGCTTGACATGTACTGTTATTTTAAAGGCACAATAATTAGTTTAATGTTGTTGTGTTGGTTAGTTGTTGTTGTTGTTGATCGATCGTTTGATATGACAAGTAATTTAGGGCAATTGCTCACGGTCAATAATATCAAATCAAACAGCACCTTCCCTAGTAAAAGGGACAACAAGTCGGATGCTCTGTTTACGTACACGTGGTCTGACCTCACAATAAGCACCTCAATCAATTAACATCATCGTGTCGGAGAACAACAACTGTAATTAACTCAACGCCACAACAAAATTATATTTTCATAGAAATGATTATAATTAACACAACCCATTTACTATAAATTTCAATCAGCGAACTGTTAATGATCGTCGATTGTTAACGTATTCTTTGTACAAATTTACGAAAACTAGCAATTGGTTTCAATCGACCAACTCTCTGCAGTATTATTACTTTAGCGTAACATTGCGGAGTCATTCCAAAGACAAACATTGCATGTTTACGGTCGAATCTTGCATGCACCTCAAACTAGGCTAAATACACACACAAGAGACAACGTTCTTCCCATACCACCCCTCAAACAACTTGTTTTAATACAAATAAAATTATTCACAAATTGGAAATTGTGCCGTAACTGTACTATTTACTAGAGAACTAAACCAGCCCCTTTGCTATAATTTATCAAATTGCGTGAATTAGTCTGGATCAAGACATATATAGAGGGATAGGGTGACATGCATCGTTGCGTGTTAAATACAATCAAAATAGAGACAAGAATTAATTGAAAAGTGTACCTGTGTATCCGGTAAAGTCTTCGACCAATTTCTGGCTCCGGATCGACGTGGATCCAGTGATCATATTATCCAATGCCATACCATGCCTTCGCCGGCATCTCCATAACATTAAAGCCAATACCAAAGCGAATACTAAAATTGCTGCACAACTACCTAATATCAATTCAATATTGTGCCACTTGTGTCTAGTATTTTCACCACGAACAGCACTAACTAACACTGATAATAATGGTGAGTTGAAATCCACATCTTCTGGTACATCACCCGGTATAATATTTAAATCCTCTTGACTTTCAGTTGATACTTTCTGGGCACGACCGGTATCTAAATCCATCATTTCGGATTTTAAATTTTCAACACCCGGAATACGAGAGACTAATTCAACTTGAATATGATAGATGGTATCAGGCCATAGAGATAAAGTAACACAAGTTGAATCAGTAAAGAGATTGCCTTTCAAACCACCACCATCAACTTCCCAAGTCACTAAGTAAACACCGCGACTTGCTTTCGGTTCCCAAGCAATTTCACCAATCACCAAAACTTTTTGATGAATCAAAGAGACTTCTCTTAAAATCCATGGTGAATCGATTGATGTACTTTTACTAGTTGTTGCACGAATCTCCGTATTAATTGTCTTTTTACGTTTTTTATTTTCTTTTAAACTCGCCTCATCCGGACTATAGATTGTAATTAAACCTTGCGGATCGACGACAAGAACTCTCAACATTGTACCACGTTTATCTGTATTTAATGGTACTCGTGTTGTTAAATCTAATGTTTGAATTATTTGACGCCAAACACCACCCTGTGATTTAATCATTACAACATAAACTAACGGTGTTTTTGGATCAACTGATGATGGTCTTGGCCAACGGGCGAATCCACCAGAAACTTGAATAACACCCTCGCCTTTAGTATGGATGACTGGTTGTGTTTGTTGGATTTGAGTCGAAGCTTCTGCATGGAATCGACATGATTCTTGGCAACCAGGAAACTGCAACAGAATTTGGAAAAAAAAATAAAATTCAGTATTGATTTTGTCTGTTTCAAGTTTGAAATTAAAATTCCGCAATATGCATTGATCGTACGACGACAACCAAATCCCCTATTATTCAATGCCAGTTGATTCCTCCGTCGCACACACACTCGGAGAGTGGTGCGGCACAAGTTTAATTGCGGTTCGATTTATCTGACAGTTTGCAGACCCGTTGATTTCTAGTTGACTGGTCGTCATTTCATATAAGGAAAACGAGAAAAATCTTTAATTCTTGGTAGCGGCAGCGACGACGACGACGACGACGCGGGAACACACTTTATTTGATTAAAATACAAGAGAGGAGGAAAAGAATTGTGGTTATATACGGAAAGAACAGAAGAAAAATTACTAGCAATGCCAGTACACAACAAACGTTTTAAATGTTGGTTTTGGAGGGAAAACTAGCTGGGTTTGCACAGTTTTATATGTTCTCTCTTAATTAAAAACGGATAATGAATCACGCCACACCTTGACCATTACATTATACCCATGTGTGACAGGAAAATTATTTAACAGAACAGTTTATGTACACTTCTTTCACGATGGATTTCCGATACAGTAAATCTACAGTATTAATCGAATAATTAAATTTCTATTTAAAGTAATGACTAAAGTAGATTTATGCGAAACAAATTAGTGAATTGATTCTAGTACATCTGTGCCGATGCCCAGCTTATTGTTACTTATTATCACCAGAGAGCCTGTAAAACCTGTCTGAATTAAAAACAATTCTCGATTAGATTCTTGATCTGGACTGGACCATACATGTCCATTTCAAAACCGGTAAATGTTGGGTGTTCTCTTCTACGAGATGACGAATTATGACATTAGCTATTAGTAGTGGTATAGTGCCATAAAGTAGAATGGAGCAGCAACATCTCATTTCAAACTTATCAGAAGTAATGAGCCAGAAATGTTGCCACTGCGACAGCCAGCCCCCCATCTCACCCATTCTTGTCTTTAAAATGAGCAGAACAAGTAACTGTCAGTGACTATATGGATGGGCTATACTACTACTATAGTAGGTGGCTGTTGTATGTATTTGCATATTCAATTGTCATTGTTTCGACGCCAGTTGAATACAGACGACGATGTTAAGCATTTCAAAAGAAAAGATTAATAGATTTAATTTAATATCGTCTAGGATGGAAATGGTTGGTAGCGCGAGGTGACAACTAACAAGACAGAGTCCGTTTTATTAACTTTATACTTGAGGGTTGTATTGGAATTTTAAGAAGACTACACCGGAAGTTTCACGAATTCTCGTTCTCACCCGAAATAAATAACAAATACGTATTTATATTCGTTTATATGATTGAAAGTTTCATTGTCGGTTCTGTTTTACACCGAATATGATATGATGTTTGGCCATGATGGTGGTAGTTGGTTAAATCTCCTGGGAGATCTCACGAACTATGAAGGATTTTAATCTGTCCGGAATTAATCAATAATTCAAAACCTAAACCGAGTCCATTGCATGACAATTCCTCATTATGGATCTGAATGCTCCATTATACGAACCGATACAATGCAACCTATTATATTGGACCCTGTTACATTTGGCATTGGTTGTGTATTCGATGAAGGCACCATGTTCCATCATCCAACTCGTGGGGTTTAATTTATTTTTACGCCTTCACATGACCCAGTCGATGTTATGATTAATCGTTTTTTTTTTTTGGTTGGCTTGTTTTCTTTGCGTATCTCTTATATATTTATAAATAAAAATACTTACACATAATTCTTTTTCGTTACACATGGCACCCCAAACTTGGAAGTTTGACTGCAACAATTCGCAGTTTTCCCAACACTGAAACAAGATGAAAAAAAATATGTATATGTGTGTATATAGATGTTGAAAAAAATTATTAACAGTTGCTGCTAGCGTTGTTAGAACTTGGTAGCGTTTTTATGTCATGCCTGATGGCGAAGCTGGGCACTAAACGAACAAATAAACAACAAACAGATGACACGTCGACATCGATATGTGCACATGTTTCCCAAAAAAAAACACCCACTCATCATCATCATCATCATCATCAACGAGATCCTAACATAATTAATATAATAACGAACATCAAAAAATTTATGTAAAAGAAAATTCATTTGACTTTTCTTTAAAATTGAAAATAAAGTAACAAAAACGAGGAAAAGGGAAAAAACGATACGACAACCGAAACAAGTCGAGTTCCAAAGTATGTTCATTAAGCTGCTTTAACAATAGCAGTGTTCTGTTGTTATAGTGTATTGGAGCAGAACATTCAGTATCTCTTCTTTTATATCCTGCAACAGTGCAGTAAGAGCCATACTAGAAAGGACATGGATATCTAAAACCAACCCTTGTTCGTTGATCAATTGGAAAAACTCTTTACCTCCATTAGTCATAACATCCACAGTTCAATGTAAATTCCATGTTAACACGAACTAAAATGTTCAATATATCCCGAGGGATGGATGAAAATTCCACCATCCTATCCTACAGGATAGTACGAGAGCCTGACCCGGAAATTCTCTAAATTATCGGGTATCACAAGCCAATTAGCCGCGACCCCGCAGACACCTAACCAAAATTCCAAACAAATACTTATAAGTAATAAAGTAATAGTAATCGCGAAGAGGATTTTTTTTTTATAAATTAAATATGATTTATTGTTGTTGTTGTTATTGTTACATGATTAAATTTTAAATTGGTGACAAATTTTGTAAAGATTTAATTAAAATTTTGGGCAGATAGAAAGGTAGAGAGAAAAAACAAGTTGCGTCACCGTTCAAAGGGGGGTCCTCCTCTAGCAGGTCAAACGATCAGTAGGCAGCTACATTCGAATATAAACTAAGGTTTGAATGATTAATTTCACTGTTGGACTCACGACCTCTTCATGTGTGAAAGATTGATTGTTGTATCGGTATTAAAGAAACAATAATTCACCCAATACTAACTGTCTTTTTCTAGATAAGGATTCTAGATGGAATAGTTGGATAAGGATGGAAATATAGTCGCCGCCAAGCAAGACATGTGGGCATAATTCATTTCAATTACAATATTTTTTTTTCGAGAATCTTTCTCTTCAATTCTCAGTGGTGTTTAAATCTCTGAAACAATGTGGGTATTATTAGATGAGAGACAGAATGTAATTCAATTAAATATATAGGCTTTTTAAATTAGGAATATTCATTGACACTGATTATGAAGGATTGGTAAATTCCACCCTTTTTCGTTGGTGTATTCGTGTGATAGGAGAAGTGCACCTACATGATACTTGAACGATATACAGTCAAGAACCGTCATTTAGTGCGACAATAAAAACGATAACACCTACTTAGTGTTGTAATATTAAAATCTATTGTTATATTGTGTGGGGCCAACTGATCAATTTTGAATATAAAAGAGTCGGTTTCCTGCATTATTATGATAATTCGGGCGCGAGGCCAACCCAAACATTCTGCTCCGATATTGTACCGCACATACAGCACCACAAAACACAACACTTGGATGTGACATACGTGGTGGTAGTTGTATATTTTTCTATACCTGACTTGCAGTCTGATTCTATATGATAGTATTAATGTGGGGGCTGGGGCGCACCTCGGAGACCGTGCCCCTTAATCATACCTGTAATGATTCAATTTTAAATACAATGTGTCCGATTGGATCGGCGGCTACCCGGAGCGAAATGCGTCTACGCTACCGTTTTTTTAATAGTCCGCTAAATCATCATGCAGAGAGATTATTACCTTGAAGCAACTTGCAACCTATCGCATCTCAACCATCTGTCTAGGCGACAATACAATATGTAATAATCATAATCATATACATGGAAATCTTGTTATCTTTCACGTCTTGGTTGTTGTATTTAGTTCAAATTATAAAGTTAGCGGTTGGTCCTTAGGTATAGATTGGTTTTTCTTATTATTATATTCCCTTCACCCACCCATCTCCCTTTTCTCATCACTTTCATGTGGATGCATCTGCAATATTGACAACAGTCTGATCGGTGTTGAACATTCCGCTTCGTTAAGGATAATGTTGGCCATTGCGAGCATCAGCATCAACTGAATACGATTGGCAACAGTCATGAGGATGTGAGGATGGTCGTTTAGTTGCATAAAGTACATCAAACCCCTCATTATTCTGTATTAAAGCCTGTATTTACCTAAACGTCTACATTGAAAGCTCGACAGAAAATTTTTGAAAAGACTCGTACACACCATAACCGATGCATTGTTATCCTCCGTTGATATTTGCATTTTTAAAGGATCGCCCGTTTAGATAACTAGATGGCCGGTAGATCGTTTGAACCCGGTGAAATGTAAATAAAATCAATATAAATAAAAATAAATAAATCGTTCCTGTATGTCTGTGAACGTTTCGATCGGTTCTATTGTGGACGATGACATTGGCAGTAATTGAGTTTTACATTCGTTGTTGAAAATCAATTTTTTTTCTTCGGTTTTTGGTATGCATCTCCTATCTCTGTCTAGCTCAAATCCATCGTAACTAACACACAATTTATCCTTCTAGTTTATAAAAGAAAACACAATTATACTTTATCATCTTATTTAATAGTTTAACTATGGAAATCGTGACGTGGTGATTCTATTTCTTTTCAATAACAATTGTGTGAGGCCTGCTGCAATCCAACAAACATAGAATGGACATTTCTTATCTCGTTAAGACAACTGTGACATGAAGAACAAAATATTATTGATATTGGGGCAAACAAACGACGTTTAGTCACACAAACCAAACAACAACGAAACGGATTTAATTGACATAACCACTAAAGAATGCCAGACTAATTGGACATTCTTAAATTAGTCAAAATTTCTGTGCAATTTTTTGCTCTATCATTATTATAGTTTGTTTTTCTTTTTTTTGCCGTTTTCATTTAATCTCTCAAATTAAACAATCCGATGATAATAACTCAAATACGTCGCTGATGGTAAACCTGTCATTAAATAATGTTACAGAAATAGCTGACCAGCTTGGCTAATTTCATGCAAATTCCGTCAAGGTATAAGAAGGGAGGTAGAATTTTCTCTCTCGAATGATTCACAACGATGGATAAGGGGGATGATGAGCCGCGACCTATCCATCTGTATAATTAAATAAATGCATTTCCTATATAGTTGATCCCTCTGTGAACGTTATTGTTCTTATTTAGGGGGTTCTACGGATTTAATCTGTTCAAATCCAATGTGGATCTTTTATTGCGTGCCGTCTGTTCTTTAGTCATGACAAACGCATGTGTCAATGGTTATAATGAAGTCTAGAATGGCACTAGCATATACAGTCCCCAATGCACATTCTAACATCAAAACTCGACAATAATTTATTGCCAGGATATCCCATATCGTCGCGTGATAACGCGCCTCAAACGATACGCCAAGGTTTAGTCACATGCTAACTATATATGTATGTATGTACACTTTATATTGGAACAGTTTAATATTGGTATAAAAATTGCTGCACAATGTACGGTCACGATCAATACGACCGACTGGATCTGTTTCACCCTCCTAAATTCGACGCTAGCTAATATCTAATATCAAAAAGTACTTGTATTGGGGCAATCTGTTACCATACTCCACACGGTTTCTTCTTTTTAGAATTTCTTTTTATTAACCCTCATGTCGCGACTGGCTTATCTAACCAACTCCCTCTCTCTTTCTACAATGTTACCACCACTATCATAAAATTAAATTGAAAAATAAATCGCAACTTGGTCAAAATCATAAATCAGAAAGAAGATATTGAGAAATTGTTAGAATACACAAAGAAAAAAACACCAACACGAAGATATATAGTTTTTTATCAGAATCTCCAATGAGAGGGTTGATTTAGACAGAAGACTATAGTAGCGTTAAATTACAACCCTCTAGAAAATCTTCAACATATATTATCGTTTATTAGCACAATTTCTGTCGGTCTGACAACGTTCTAATTGCTATTTGAAATTCATTCTAATTAGCGTTGGAAATTCTTAAATATAATCTTTCTTGTTAAAGGGATGGCAAATTCGCTTAACAACCAACGCCGCAATTAATTATTACACTGTTCTACTGAATTCTCGATAAATATTTGACAAATGGTTTCAATAGAAAAAAAAGTTATGATTTACAAATCCCCATCGACAACAAGTTCACAACACTGTAATCTGATGCGTTTTTAATTTAAAATCATTCTCCCTTCAATGGTCTTTAATCCACTTTTTTTTTTTTTATTTAATCAATTTCAGCGCCACACATTTATTTCATCGCTTTTCTCTACCCGAAAATGTCATTACATAAAGAGTTTTTGGTAAAGTTTCTTTAAAAAAAAAAACACTTTTTCACAGTTCGCGTGAAAGTTGGAATAATTAAATTTTACAACCGAATTCCATTATTGCGCTTAATTCCACCCACCCACTACCCCTTTTATATATAACTCGCCCAACAGTTTATATATCCAGTCACCACCATTACAATCGCTTAAAACGTATTTTCTAGTTGGATTCGTTTTAACAATGGTTTGACTTTTTTCCGTAGTTCACTCAATACTTGAAAATGTTAAACTTCACTTTGGAAAAGTGAATTGCATTGGAGACGATGTGTTGTTACTTTAAAAGCTTGCAATTTTTGACAAAATTACAAAACAGGTTCGAGTTTTTACGTGATTTTTATTTCTTTTTTTTTGTAGAAATGGTACAGAGGACGAAATAAAACAGCGAAAGCGAAAGAGCTTTTTGCTTTGCTGGCTAGTGGCCGGAACTTTGGCAGTTGAATGCAACTGCTGACTGTTTCTGGCTTTTGCCTCGAGCAGGATGAGAGTTCAGTGAGGCCAAACCGTTCAAACAAGAACACAAACGAATAAGAAATGTAAACGTGAAAACTAAACAGAAAAAAAAGGGGTAAAGAAAACGAAAGAACGAACGGGCATTTCGTAGAAAATAGTCGGAGAAGAGACGACCGCAAGTTTAGAAAGTTCATTTGGCTAAAAACGAAAAATATAAAACAGACGATAGTTGAGAGAATTTTATTACTGTCACAAATTGAAGAAATCGTTGTGACAAGAACTTCTATTCTGACAACCGTTACTGATTCAGAAAAACCATGAAATCGTTTTGTAAATATAAGTGACTGTTGAGTTTTGAAAATTTTCGGATTTTGATGAATTTATGAGTGGAAAAAGTCCAAACAGACAATAAAGTAATTCCAGCGAACTTTACAAACTTGTCATTACCTTTAAATTCAGTTCTATTGCTTTTCGACAGTTTCATAATTTAGTATTATGGCTTTTATGGCAACGAATTGACTTTATATGTATTGAAGAGAAATAGGAATGGACACAGGAGGGGAGCAATAAATAATATTTTTAAAAATGTCAGGATTTTTGATGTCGTAAAACTGGCAATAAAATAAATCCCAACTTTCATAAATATTAGGAAATGTAGTTTTTTAGAAATTTATTGAACATTTTGTGTGATTTTTATTACAACTTTAACTACAATCTTTGTTAGTTTGTATAAACGGAATTTATTCCGCGTTTTTTTCGCTAAAGTATAAAATTTCACATTTTGCAAAATTTTATAGAAACAAACGGCTGATGAATTAAATAATCGATGGATAATTATGTGAGTTATTCATGAAAAACAATACCATTGCTGTCAGGCGTTTTCGAATGAATTGATCAATTTGCGGGCAATTTATACACATATATGTACATATAGATATATGTATACAATATACAACACCCTAACATAAAAGCTATACTTCCAAAATCTCTCCGATTCAGCTGACACATGAAACTGAGCATTTATTTTGGTGCAATTTGTCGAGAAATGCCCACAATTATTGTTGGACACCTGGCTAGTAACAATTTCACGCACGGTTGGGGCCTGTTTTGCCGAAAATTATTCACTTTGACTATATGGAGACTTTATTTGCACCAAAACATGGCATGAATAGAAATCCAGGTGGCAATAAAATACAATAAGCAACGAAAGAAAAAGGATGAAAAAAATTTTCGGTGAATAGAATAATAGTAAGAGGTGTTAGAGGTATATGTGTGTGTGTGTATACGTTTTCTTAGCTAAGTATTCAGGTGACCCTTCGAGAAATCGAAATCTTGTTTAAAAAAAGGGACCAAAACTAGATTCCAACGAATCACATAGATGATCGTGTATAGGCAAACATATATGAAATCTTTCTACACCCAATTTCACATTCTTCTTGGGCGACAATGGGAATAAGCTTACTTGGAGATTATCACACGAAGCAGCAACATAAAATTCTAACAAAGGAATTTCGGAAATATTTAGGAATTTTTCTTCTATACAAACAGAAAACTGGCGACACATAGCTATAGGTGTGTAGAAAAACTGACAAAACAACACAATTTTCTATTTAAAAAAAACAATATTCAAAAAATATAGACTAAATAATAAGCACTTGTATAATTATACAAGGAAGAACAAGTGCTTATTTAGTCTATACTCCAGTAAACCTTGTACCGACACTCAATAATCGTTTATTATTATTATTCAAAAAATAGACAGCGAAAATAAATTGAAGGGAATAAAAAAATATTAAGACAAACTGATCGATATATGTAAATTTGACGCAAGGTCAGTACGAAACCTTATTGTTTCTAAAGGATGTTATTTCCTAGTCAAGATTCTAGGCCAGGGTTCAATAAAAGCGGATTTTTCAAGAGATTTTCTATAGGAAAAAAGGCAACATTAGACTTTCAATAGTACTGGTGATATTTCCTCAATTTAGAATCTAAACACTTCTAAATGCAAAACAATATTCTTCAACTTGCATTCGTTTCAATGTCTTTTGAATAGAAAATGAGGAATAACTATGACTATGACGACGACGACGTCTGCAGATGTATTAAGAGATCTCGTTATCGTTGGAACAATGCGGGCATTGTCTCGCCAGTTACCGTGGATTGAACTTAAGAGGTCAGATAGAACAGCGGCTTGTTTCAATACAAACCAACAAGCACCGCCACCAGCACCACCACCACCACCACCCACCACTATCGCCGCCACGTTTTACAAACAACAATCAGTACGGTTCCCACAAAGAACGGAGACTTTGGAAATGTTGGATTTATTGCATATATCTCTAGTGGGTGGCACACCTCATGCCCCTTCTTCTTATAGTGGTGGATGGACAATATCGGCACTAGTAGAGCTCACGACCGGTCGTCGTTTGTATATATAAACACAATTCCTCTCTCCGTGAGATATCGACATTAGGTAATGGCCACAACACGATCACGGTCACTGTAATTTGTTGAACCCAATACCTTGACTCAATTTAATCGGTGCAAGTAATAAGATGCCATAAAGAATGGTTTCTTTCAAAATAAAAAATAGACAACAATTGTTGAAATCATCTAATCATCAGAATCCAAACAGTATGTATGTGTCTAGATTTCATCGAATAAAATATTAAAAAGTGACGAAACTATTTAACGTATTGTAAATTGGGCTGTTATAAGAGATTTTAATCAGGATTGGAGTCGTGGCCGTGCCATGCCTCTTATAAACTAAAACCTATCTAGATCTCTAAAAGCTAGAAGACACGACCATCCTATTCACAATGCCACTTCTGTAATTACAGAAACTTATACTATAACGGAGATCGAAGAAGGAATGCCGATGATAGAACAGCAAAACGACATTTACGCTCGCACAGCTATCTTACTAGATATCTAGTTGAAAGACCTGTCGGGAGCACTCTTCCTGGACCAGTAATCTTATCGTCAAACGTTCCTGCAACATTCATACAACAATACCGTACTGGTCTTAATTCTTCCCTCTACGAGTAGTCTATTTTAATCGAATTGCCCACTAAAATTAGATTACTTTAGAAATCTGTCGAATTAAGGTAAAAATATTAATCTTTAAACTATTTTCACATTTGTTTCTAAATGAAAAATGGGATCAAACACAATCAATTCGTGGTGTTTTACTATTGAGATCGGATTCGGTTCAAAGGACCGCACATTTATCAATTCCAGTATACCTCGTTTCTAGTTAAGTGGCTTACATTGGCAGTAGTATTCGGTCTTGATAGTAGGTAGGTAATAGTAGAGAATTTTAGTACTAAAAATCGCCAAAACAAAAATTTCCAATGTTACCTCCCTAGTGGAAACATATCCAATGCCAGTGACACTAATAGTTCGTGCACGGAAAATACACATTTTTATATTAAAGTCATATTTCACATGTTGGACAAAAAGCCATGACATATCAATTCACCCCGAAATGCAGACATCACAAATCTCGGAAATGACGGTACTGTTTGTTTTTAATTTTTATCTTACATGTACAGTAAATTTTTGTAAAAATACAAAACTAAAATAATTTTCAAAACGCACAAATCATATAACAATTGGTGTGAGGTTTATACTTTTTGGAAAACATCTGTATTTATCCACTCTAAAACTAACGAGGGCCCCAGTTAAAAGTGGCTCGCCTGGATCCGCCACTTCTAACGTGAACGAAATAATCCTAA
Source organism: Iselma pallidipennis (assembly GCA_037464855.1). Classification (NCBI taxonomy): domain Eukaryota; kingdom Metazoa; phylum Arthropoda; class Insecta; order Coleoptera; family Meloidae; genus Iselma; species Iselma pallidipennis. Next base: position 40,879 of record JAZBHA010000058.1, on the reverse strand, counting down.
TTTTTATACAACTACGATAATCGCCATTGTAGTTCACAAATAAAATTGTTGGTGTTTCTTGTAGTTTTTTTCGTGTTGTTGGAGAATTTCCAGGTGACATAATCGTGAATGTATTGTTGTCGTTGTTTTTGGAGACGGTGGTGGAACTTGTGAAAATAGACGTGAATGATATCATATCGTTGCTGTTGCCGCCCCTTTACTGCTACCACTATTATAACTGCTTATTGCAGGGGTGTTATCATAAATTCGCAATTTTCTCGCTCATCTGAATAGATTCGTTCTCGTCCTTGTCGCGTTCATAGCGGAACAACGCGGTTTGTCTGCCAACAAACTCACACACACATACACACACTACAACCACTCCAACACAATCCGGCTCAATAATAATAAAGACAAAGTTAAATTATAGTACTATTTACAAGTGGAAGTTTGCTACTTGTAACTTAATCAACTTTCCGGGATTTGAGTATAATTTGTCACCGCTAAATAAGTTTCACAAAATAAGACAAATATCTATACAAGAGAGTTAAAGGAAGATAGAGATAAATACGTACTAGGAGGAGAGAATCGAGTTGTGGAACAAACTAGTTTTAATGTGTTACAACAACAATCGAGAAGGCAAAAGTCGCCCCAAACATTACATATAATTCCAGATAAAGGAAGGATATAGCAGTGTGTTTATAACACTATCCACTCTCTATATGGTATGTAAATGGGTCGTTTTTGCTTGGCCGCAAATGAAATATCTGTACAGAGCCGATAGCGCTTTATCGAAAACAGATGGTGTTAAATGAACTTATCCTCGAGCAAATGAAATTATAAGGTGCAGGCGCAATTACAGTGTTACTTAAACGGCTACAGTTGTTGCTACTGCGGAAGATTGAATCGATAGTAGTCAGACAATTGTTTCCCAAAGTATAGACTACAAAACAGAGACGGATTCTTAATAGAGACTCTATTCTCTATCTGGCCATTTATCTAATTGAAATTGACGAGTCTAGAAGCTACCGCGATCTTGGATAACTTTACATCAGTTTACCACACCACACCATCATAACAATATTAAAATAATAACAAAAGGAAAAAGTGAGATGGGGAAAAAATGGTTCAATAGAATATCGAAGGAAAAAAGAACTGATGAACGAACAGGTGTAAGTTCGGTAGAGCGTGAAAAATCGGCTTCTGAGCTAAGGCATTTCACCGGATTCAAATTCTACGGACCGGAGAGAAAAACACAAGCCAAAAAAAAAAG
>JAZBHA010000057.1:135126-155438 GCA_037464855.1 Iselma pallidipennis | reverse complement strand
GAACGATTCAATTTTGTCATTTTTTTTTATTAATATTATTATTGCGGTAAAACTCAATTAAACCGTAAAATCTGTAACCAATAATATAAAATCTGGTATTTCAATATTAATATCCAAGGTCTTATATCACCTAATCGATAATTATATTCAAGAAGTTAATAATAATAATAATAATAATAATTGTTAAAATAATCGAAAAGAAAATATGTTTGTTTAACATCAACTTCTCTGACTCATTTCAATTAAGAGAATACACACACACACACATTCCAAATCGTCTTCAACATAATTAGAATTAAAAAAGGACCAAAAACAAAATTTAAGTGGAAGTTTATATATTTTTAGAATACTCTTAGAAGATGATGATTACAGGATGTGGACGTTGTATACTTTTATTATGTGATCGCCGACAGACATATTTAACATACCACACAAAAAAATAAATATTTTCATCAATTCATAATTTTCACGACAAATATAAACTAAAACAATCCTAGAAAATCCTTATGAATTCCAAGAATTAAAGTTTCTATAAACAGAATATTTGTATAATTAATTAATAGGTATTTGTCTATTAATAGAATTTGCATTAATTTATTCAACAACTTCGACTACCTGGTTGCCTGCCACAGGCATACATTTAAAAGAGGACCGATTTTTTTTTTATGTAAATCTATTATTTTGTTAATAATAATAAAATTATTGACCTTGTTTCCATACGTGAAAACTATCAAGTTACAATAATCTTGAATTTAATCAAGAAAGAAAATGTACAATTTCACTCTATATATCTTAAAAATGTAATTTATCAAAAAATCATTAGGAAAAATAATGAAAGGATTGTGTTTCGTTTAGAATAACTATCATTTAACTGTCATTTAGTTAATTAGAAATTGTTTTGCCCAATTTAGTATTGGATAGTTATTAAAATAAAAAGTGAGAATATTAATAATTTTCTTTTATTCTTTCAAATTGATGTTAATTTTGTTAAAAAAATAACGGCATATATATAAGCAACATGTTAATATGAAATGTAAATGTAAATAATAATATAATACATTAATAGTTACATTCCGTGAGAAGTTAACAATTTAATTGCTATTTTTAGAAAAAAAAAGGCCATTATAACAAAATACAGTTATATGATGAGAATTATCACTTATCAGTTTTTTATAATTTTCGACATAACATATTACGATAATAAAATTATTGAATATTCAAGATAGTAAATATATGTTGAAAGTTAAATTTATTTGATAGTAACAATTTAATAGATACTCCTATTATTATTGTTTCATGGCATATAAAAGCTCACGGAAAACCAAACAAGAATTTTCATTTACAACTAACTAAAGGTAGAGTTCAATCGAACACCTGTTTGATTTTTTTAAAAAATATTTGTTTATTTAATTGCCATAAAATAACCAATTTTTAGGTATATTTAGCTAAATTGAGTCCTGCATTACAGTGAAAATTAATATTGCAATTTATTGCACCTTAATTGATATATAAATCGAAAAAAAAACCTATAAAATTTGTTGCGATAAATACACCTTGCGTGTATAACAAATTTGTTATTTAAATATTTAAAAACTCTCATGAACATTGACTTCCTACCTTGTTTTTCTTTATTATTTTTTTTTCCAAATGATTTCACAACTCAAACAAACAAACCTGACGACAATGACAAATATTAAATCATAAGAAAAAATTCATAGTGGAGGAGTATTACACAGAGAAACCTACACAAGATAAAACTGAACTAAATACAGTTTAAATGATTTCAGTTTGAAAAAGAAACCGTTTTCGGGCAATTTTTTTTTTTTAATTAATTTCTGCCAATAGGGAATCATTTAAAGTGTTGATAGACCATGGAGAGAAAAAAAACAAATTAGAGATATCATGATTAACAAATTGATCACAGACTATTATCAACGATTACAAATTTCTTTTCAACCATATATAGTCCGTTCTATATTATTAAACATTCTTATTATTAAAATACAAATTGCATTTTAACGGTCTTTGAAAATTTTACAAACATGATCAATACAAATGAACATCACCAAAAATAATTTCAATCTATATTTCAACTATTTGTTGATATTGTTATTATTTCAATCAGCCTTTAAGCAGTATTTCTAGGTGAGATTTATCCATTAAAAAATCATTTCTACTATTCTTCCTCTCTCTCTCTCTCTCTCTCTCTCTTTGTTTAATTTTTGTTTTGTGAATGAATTTATAGGAGAATTAATCAAAAAAATCATTTTTCTTTTTTAAATTAAAAGAGTTCAAATTAGTCACAGCTAAATTTCACAATAACGATACTATTATCAAAAGGATCTTTTCTATTTTGCGTTTATATGAAGTCATTATGCAACAAAAATTTTATTTTTTAATATTGGTGACACTGTACCACAGAATTCTGCGCCCACGGTTGGAAATTGGCGCTTAGGCGGGGTGGCGGTGAATTGAATATACATATATACTATTATATTCGGCACTTTTGTTTTTATAGTTTTATAGGAGTTAGGTGGTGAGGAGTCGTTGGCGCAGAATCGGGGGTTGACTATAATCTCAATGGCGCGTTTTATTAGTACACAATCTGTTCGTGCAGAAAAATGATGTTAGGAAATTTTTTTATTAAATGTAAAGGTTTAGAAAAATTAATAATATCATTATTGAGGTTGTTTGTCCACTATGAGCTATAAAACCTAATAAAGGAAACCGATTTATTAACCCTTAACGGACAAATTCCGCCATATAAACGACATGGCACCTTTACTTACTGGGTCCAATGCCGCGGATTTGGCGGCAAAGATCATTTTATTATTTTCATCACTTTTATTGTTGTCATACTTAATATAAAAATGTTTAATACACTTGAGTTTATATAAAAGAGAACATTTTTTCTGTGTAAATCGGGCTACGAAGGGCGGTCTTCACAGGACAACTCAAGCTTCACAGATCAGATTCTGGCGAATCAGGTAGAGAAGATATTCTATCTATCTCTCCACCTTCATACTCCAAAGAGAGAAGAAGCCTGACTCACACGAACGGAAATACTAGTACCCAAGAGACGTTCTCTTTTATATGCACTCAAGTGTACAGTTTCGTATGACACGTAGCTTGGACCTGAAATACTTCCGGACCGTTAAGGGTTTATATATGAACAACCACATAACATCAATAATAAATCAGAACATGAACACGTGCGACAAAATCATACCTTATGAAACTTGTTTAATAAAAAATACTATAAACATGCGACAATCTTTAATGGTGAGATTTTTAATATCCCTGTATAATATTAACTAGTTTTTAATGATTGATTTTTAAAGATAAAATCAAATTTGATGTATTGATGGAATTTTATAGAAGTATTCTACTAATTTAGCCTAATTGTAACACAATTTTTGGAGAATTCTTCAAGAAGAAAAATCACTCAAAGCCTCTAAACACAACTAGTAATACTGTTAACTTTCCAATGGAACTATAAATCAATGAAATCTATAAATGGTATAGATTTTTCCAATTTTAAGAATTAGAAATGTGACAAAATTTTCACACATAAAAAATGAAATGTTTTACTTTCTTTCAAGACGGTGAATTTCTAAAAAGAATTTGATTGATAAAAGGGTGTATAGAAGAGATTAATAGTATTTTATGACCCTGTCCTAGTTCTACTTCTATCGGGTGAGATTTATTATTTATAAATAAACAATTAGGTTTTAATGAGAATCAAAAAAAAAACAAACTGGCCAAATCACATCGATTTCTCGATTGTTATCCACAATTCGTGTAACATCATATAGGGTATTAGTTACATATTTTTTCCTTATTTTCAATTGTATCTCGCGATATTTATTAGCAAGGGCAGGATCTATAAAAACTTGTTGATTGTATCTGAAATTTAAACATATTTGGTGATGAGAATGTGAAATTTCATTCCATTTTGAGACGAACCTTGACATGTGTGTGTATGTGTATCTCCTATGTACCCGATATGTTTATATTGACAAAAAATTAAAAATTCAACTAATAAACTTAAAATAAATACAACGTAATCTAACGTAACTAAATATTATTAACTTGTATCATTGTTATTATTAGGTACCTGAAACTGGTATTGCAAATAAACTAGAAACAACTTTCTCGTTATTTATGGCGTATTTATTAATTACGATTAAAATTGCTTTTTTACAACTTAACAACAAAAAAAGACGATCTTCACGGAAATACTCTTTTGCGTAATTATCGAAAATAACTTTATAATAAAATTTATGCACATTTTAGAAATACAAAAAAATTGTAAAAATTCCAAAAAAAAATAATAATAGATGCTACTTTCTAATTATTTTACCATTTTTTTATCATATTATTGATAAGCTCTTCTTATACGAGAAAGTTCTATATACGGTGTATTTAGATAAACATACAATTATTATGGAAATAATCCAATCAGTAATGACCTAAAAGACGGTGGTGATGTTAAAACAAACATCAATTTTGTTGTTTGTGGTAACAATAAAGTAATGTTTCTTTTTTTTTAAAACAAAAAAGGATTAAACATTTAACACGAATAATTAGCGAAAGGTTTAGTAAAATAGAAGGAAAAATATTATTAAAAAAGCAACATACACTTTCGAATTTATTAATTCCAAAAAAAGCTTTTAAATACGTATAAGGTATTATGATAAATACTAGCAATTAAATGAAACAATTTCAGAAAATAATTATCCACTAAATGATAGGAGGAGTTCCAATATTTGGAACGTCTAGTACCATTTTTCTTTTCGGTTGATAATTAATAATTAATTATAACACATTATCAGGAGGAAATCGATAATTCCAGTAAATTAACTTGAACTTCCCCTTGAAAAAAAAACTCGATTTTCTCTTATTATCAATACGTTTCCAATGTTAATTAACTTGGAACTTTTGTGATAAGACATGTTCCAGAAATGAAAGCGTTACAAAGTAAATGGAACAGTTTTATCACTTTATCCTTCTTTTTTATTTAAGTGAGATACAAAACTTTGTATTTTAGTAGGTAAAAAAAAGGATAATTACCTTTTACTACATACATACAAAGCTTAACTAAATAGATAAAACAACAATGTCTTAATGAAGTTATTTTTACGTAACATTTCTCATGACCAAATTAGTAACACGTTGAATAGGTAAAGAGAAAATAATAATAAATGTTTAAATACTATACGAAAACTGTTCAATATAAATACATATATTGTTAACTTTCTACGTTTTTTCCAAAGATTAATGTTGTCAATATACAAACAACTAAATAAATTATTTAATTCGTAAGGTATCATTAAAGAGAATAACAACAACGAAGAAGAAAAAAAAATACAAAACAATGATACTTTATTATTAGAATACTAAAAAACGTATTCATTTAAACATCCTTTACTGATTGTATCTCACGGTTTGTCTATAGTGTTAAAGATTGACCCCGAAAATACTTTTTGTCAAAAAGAAAAAAATTCTTCCTCTCCTTTCTTCTTCATTTATCCTTTCATCATCATCAACATTTCATTTATAGGAATCTTTGATAGATATTTTAAATAAAAATCAACGAATTGTGTCATTGTGCCGTTATCGAAAAAATACCAAACGAAGGATGTTTCCGAAATTTTCTATTTGTCGATATAATTAGGTGTAGATGTTTGTTTCTTCATCATCACATCACACCATCTAATGTAACACAAACTAGGACATAATTATTTTATCAAATATTATGAAACTATGTTAAGGAAATTAATTTCTTGTTTTTTTTTAAAATAAATAAATTGTTTAATAACTTAAAGCTAAATAATTAATGAGTAATAATTTTTAACAGCGAAATTCAATAGTTTTATCAACAATATCTAATTATATAAAACAAAAATAGATACGACTCAAGATAAAAACAACAAATAATAAACCTATTGAGCTAATTTTTTATTGTTCTTTTTTTTTAATTTCTGGTGCCGTCTGTATTGAATTTTTTACTATGATTTTTTTTTGGCCAGAATTAACCAAATATGTCCGTTACCAATTTAGATGCTAATTTCTCTCCTTGAATTTTGTTATGTATGAAGTTGATGTTTTTTTTTTAGAATTAGAATGGATTTTCTTTAAAAAAATCCTGAATTCTTACTAAATTTTACGGCGTATTTTATTATACGACCTTACTCAATATAATCAAAATTCAACAAATTTTATTTTTTATGTAATAAATTTGACAATAGTAAAATTAACCTCATGTTAAACATAGGTATACAAGTTATGTACTGTTAAGGTCATAATTTCAATAATAGCTGGTTTAAATTAGCAACTTGTCAATATTGTCGTTTAAATTTAATATCGTGTTAATATATGAGGAAAAAAGCGATATTGATAGTTGTAACTCAATACACAGGTATAATGAAAAAACTATTCATATTTCACAACGTTACTTTAAATAAAAAGAAAATTAATACATACCTATAAACATTTCCTTGTTTTTAATTATTACTAGAGTTCAATGTTACAGAAGTCCCTAAAAGAAGGCGATTTGAAACTGACGGAGCCCTTAGGATTTATCTTGTCTAGGGTCCCCAAAGTTCATAACACGCCGCTGTTAGTATAGTTCCACTACTCTTAAAGGGCAGTTCTCACTAAACCAATAAATCAATTATAATAAATTGAGCAATGAAGCAACTATAAATATATGTGAAAGAGATAGTTTTTTGATAGTGAATCGAACGTCTGGTATCCGCCAGTAAATGAGATTTTTGAGTTTATTTTCTTCCTTTTCTGATTTATTACTTTAGTCACGAGTGCCATCTAATCGTAGTACTACTATATCTTTTCTAATAGGTGTCCAAAAAGCACAATCCGACTCTGCTTATAAAAATCGGTTGCTTGTACGATAATTCTCAAGTAGAGCAAAGATCATACAAAATATTTCAACAGACTGACAAGCGTATCTGTTAATTTAAAAAATTTTGAAGGAAACCAAAACTCATCCTTTCTTAATTCAATCACACTTAATAATAATTGAGAATCAACTTTAATAAAATAACACAGGAATACAATCTAATAGAACATCCTGTATATTTAGCAATTTTATGGTGAACAAAAAAAATTATGAAGAATTTTCAATGGTAATCGATTTTTTCCACTCAAACGAAGAAAAAGTGTATATTATAATAATGTAGTGTATAGTATATATAATGTATATTGTGGCGTGCAAATGAAATTTAAAAAATTACACACATTAATCTTTTAAATATTGAAAAATAAATTTCATTTTTATAAATAAAAACTGTTGAAAAAAACACAGGATAATAAAGAAGTCTTATTATATGAATAATATGCATTTTTTTGGTTAAAAAATTTAGTAAACAATATTTAAACAACTTCATTTACTTTCAATGTAATTGTAGAATTGTACAATTTCTCTTTAAATACTTTGATGTATTTAAGAATTCTGGAGAAAAATGACCAAAAACCAAACACACAAAACCTCAAATTTGCTGCATTTTAATTGAAAAATAACGATATTTTCTGGAAAACTTCCTCAATAAAGAAAAGAGAAGATTATTGTTAATCAGGAAATTTATGAATATTTATTTGTTAATAAAGAAAATGATGCAACAGGGGCATAATTGACAATTTCTCTTTTTGGTAATTAACTATCAATTTCCCCAAAACCCTACACCCTTATGACTTATTTAATGTAATTTTTGAAAATTTTTGTTCATTCGATAATTGTTGAAATTGTCGATTATTTATAACTTTGTTTAGAGAAAAAAGTGATACAAAGACTGTTGATCAAGGGTCATAGTACGATAGTATAGGTCTTCCTCGTTTTTGTGTAATACAAGCAAAAAGGGGGTTGTTTTCAAGGAAACAACAACCCTCCATGTGACAGTTCAGTCAATATTTGAAATTTACAACACGAGGGTAAATAGAGGGTGGCTTTTTATGACTCGAACAATATTGTAATCTACATTATTATCAAAAAAAAAAACTATAAAATGCATCCCATATTATACAGGAAATTATGTAATTCTTTTCAGAATTGTATTAATTAGTTATTAATTCAATTCATAAACTGGTTAGAAATATTGCATTTCGATCAAACTTACTTACTTGTTATGTTATGTTGTTAATATGTTGTTGTTTTCCTTTAAATGCATTTTATTGCAATAATGGCATAACACGAATCACCTGCACCAACTTTAATAACACGATTATACTTCTTGTGTGAATCACTCTTTTAAATTGTTAACATATGAAGTTGGGTTATGTTGTAATGTGAGAGGGTCCATGTCGTTCCAATTAGTTCACAATTAATTATTTTTAAAATTTATATTAAAAAAAACTCACTTTTAACGTTATTTTTTAACGGATTTACTTGTTTACGTTATGACGTAAATGGTTTAACTTCTTCTTTTTTTCGCCCTTCCTTCCTTCCCGTTTACAAATCCTAACGAATTTTAAACGACCCGTACTCCATTCTGATTTGATTCTGACTTTTGTTCGTACGAAAAAAAAACTAAATTTTTCAGTAGGGCCAACTGTAACTTTAAGCGACACTTGCGCCATCTTGTATAAGTAAAGAGAATACGTGATTTATTGGTTGCCTAAATACAAGACAACACGGGTTACAGTAGAACTCGTCTTATGTGTCAGTACCGGTACAATAATACATAAATCAGCTAATTAATGAGTTACGTATACAAAAATTTGATCTTCTATGGTAATATTTCAACAAAACATTGAGAAACCGTTATTGAAAATTAGTGTCGAGTTGTTATTAGTAATATCATATACAGAGAAATTATCAGTTTTATTCAAACGCAAATCTCCATCTTTATCTTTATCTCTAAGGAGTTGCTTGGCAGTTAAAATCAATCCAAACGACAATCCACATTTTCATCTTTTCCCCACCCATTTACGGCTGACAAACTGGGCCAACAGTAGATAATTTCACATAGTAAAGAACAGAGATATAAATTTGCCATAGGAACAAGGATATGTAAATATATGATTTAAATGTCCCAGTCAAGCTTGCTGGGCGGAGCAAGCAAATTCTTAAAGAGTAAGAACGTTTGAATTGAAATTTCCTTATGGATATCCATAAAGAGTGAGAAGAAGATGAAGATAAAGATAAAGATGTAGAGTTGCGTTTGAATCCAACTGTATATTGACAAAAGATAAACGTAGAAAGAGAGAACAAGTATTTTGTTATGGGTCAATGGATCCCCACTACTCTGGTAGAACATAACGTCACTTTCTGCCAGACGGTGATAACGGAAAAGTGTTTTTGGAGCGTATAACATTAGTTTCGGAAAAAAATATCCGAGTATTGAACGAAATTTGTATCGTGAGCGATAATACTATTACCATCTGTTGTCAACCTTTTCTAGGCGAGGCATCCTAACTCGAGTTATGACAATTTGAAGGCACACTCTCTAAGGGTAATCGCGCGTCAGTATAATCAATCTAAATCTCGGCTAGCACTTAAATACTCTGCCAAGAAAAAAATGCATGACATACTCCAAAACCGCTTTTCCGCCATAATCGTCTGATGCGAAGTGACGTCACAGTCTACCACAGTAATGGGGATCCATCGACCCATTCCTTGAAACATATACAGTAGGACCTCCCTTACAGGTTTTCAAAAAATTCTGTCATTTCTGACTAATAATAATGGAGGAAATGAGAAAAATAAAGCAAAGTGTCGATCTTAATAACTTTATTAAATATAATTGAATAATACAAAGTTTTCAGTCATTTTTACTGTTTATCATCTACTTTAATAGTTCTAAATTATTATTATTATTATTATTATTATTATTTTAATAATTTTGTTAATATTTTTTGATTACTTGTTTTTATTTAATCTGCTTGCACTGTTCACGATCCGAATTTTCTGGCCAATCACAAATAAAACTTTGTGTATGGTAAACAGTTCCTGGACGACAAGCAAACTCCATTGGTTTCCCATAAACACAACGATAATACTGGAAAATGATCGAGTTATTACTTCATATTCACTAATTTTACAAGATTTATACCTTATCACATTCTTCATGAGGGAAGAAGTCTTTTGTACACTGAACGGTACTCTCAGATGGATCAATTTCATTGCTAGAACTCTGTGTTGTGGTTGTAGCTCTAGTGGTAGATCTAGTTGGTCGTCGAGTACTACGGCTAGTTGGTCTTAAAGTAGTACTGCCAGTAGTTGTCGACTGATCCGGGATCCATTGTCCAGGTTTAGGTGTTGTTACAACTGGTATGGAACCATCTGCTGATGGAGTACTAGGTGGTCGTGCCCATTCCGGCTAAATTCAACAAAAATTTCAATAATAATAATTTTTTGATTGTTTTCTAGTAAATTTTACTCTTGGTGTTGTGGATATAGTTGGTTCTGGTACATCATATGACTTCATGTTGGTGTAAAGAACATTTATGAGTGGATTTTTCGATCCACAAAGACCATGAAAATCGTCCATATCAATAGCCCAAGTCATAGCACCACCATAACCTTTCGATTTAATCCAATCCATTTTAATTTGAACACTTTCCGGATCTTCATAACCAACCCATTGGGTACCTTTATAAGCGTATGGTACTTTTCCGTGTTCATCCCATTTTTTCGTCCATCCAGAATCTTTATTTTGGACTTCTGTACAAATCTAAAAATACTGAAATTATACTAAATATTCACAAAAATGTCTCAATTTTACCTCATAATAGGCTAAGAAACCGGTAGCATTTGTATATGGACCTGGATCACCACCACCTGCTTCTTTATTGATGTAAGTTCCAGGATTGTAATTGTTATTACTGTTACTCAATGTAAAAGTTCTACCATAAAATGGGATACCGACGATTAATTTTTTCGGAGAACACCCATAATCAACCCACAATTGTAACCCATCATTCTAAAAGAAATATGGTAAAATTTCCATAATTTCCAAAATTTTCGTCTACTTACGACATTGAGTTTTTCATATGCCCATTGATCATGGGGTCTCTTATAAAGAGGACTATGAACATCGGCAAATCCAGCCCAATTACCTCTCAAATCGTACGACATAACGTGTATAGCGTCCAGAAGTCTAAAATCAAAAATTAAAATAAAAAGTTCCAAAAAATAGGAAAAAGTATTACTCGCAAAGTTCTGGCACATGGTAACCCTCCTGTAGCCGGAATTTCGCAATCGGTACAGCCATCGTAATTTCCCAGCCTTTATTCTCATTATCGAAAGCTCGACGTAATTCTTCAACGAAATAAAAGAATTTATCTTTATCACTAAAACTACCGCCCCGATCAGCCGCCCCTGGATACTCCCAGTCCAAATCGAAACCGTCAAAACTGTATTGATGCATAAAATCTAAAAATTGGTATTTTTTTAAACGCAAATTTTGATAAAATGTCCCAGGAAAACATACTGACGACACTGCTGATGAATGAATCGCGTCTAGATTTTTCCGCCACCATTTGTGAATATTTCGAACCACCTTCCGCCCAACCACCTACAGCAATTTGCAATTTAACATTGGGATGAGTTTTTTTAAGATCAGTGAAATTTTTAAATCCATCTTGATCAACATCAAGCTAAAAACGGCATTTTTAGATCTAAAAGTTAACAAAAAAAACAACAATGAATTACCTCTGGATCAATTACTAGAACACTCCAATTAGAATCATCTACTCCTATAAAGGAGTAAACGATGTGGGTGCAGAGATCAACAGGAACATCGTCAAGAGCATATCGTCCTATATCAGGACGATAGATTGCCCAATTGCTAAAATAGCATACGATTCGTGCCGGAGAAGATGCTAAAATTTTCTAACAATTAATTTAAAAAATTTGTCACTTTTTATGAACTTAACATACCGGTAATTCCGTATAGAAAAAACAATGATAATAAACTGAGTAATACTTTCATTTTATCAATAAACAATTGTAATGTTTAGTACGGTATCAGGACGATAAATGGTTCTAAACGAGCTCCTTCAACTTTTATATGTCGCTGATCTTGTTCGTCTTTTTTTTTTTATTTAATGTGTCATCGAGCATTAGTCTTTCAAAACTTGAAGATGTTGACTTTTCTTGTGATTTACAATTTGAATTACATGAATATATTAAAATAATAATGGAAAAAAATTGGATAAATAGTCGAAAATTTGGAATTTTTCGAATATTTAAACGAAAATAATTCAAAAAACGTTCAACCTTCTAATTAGTTACCTAGCGTCATTGAAATCATTGAAATTGATCATTAAAATGTGAATTGAATTGTTTAATAACAATTTCCGCGATGTTTTTTGTTGCATTTTGATATTGAAAATTTTTGATCATTTTTTTCGAAAATCTCCATTATCACCTTGGCCGTGATCGAATTTTTTGAGATCACTGACCCCCCCAGTGGTAACTATATGTATATAATAATAATAAAATCCGATAAACTGGTTTCTATTTATTATCAAAATCTTATATGCATCAGATAAAGATAGAATAACAAATTTAATATAATCAAATTTGACAATAATTTACCGTTCTGAGTCGCAGTGGGGTGCTCCAAAATACAGAGGATCCCATCTAGCATGAACGAAATGTGCAGGTCCCTACTGACGTGCCAATTTTTGGCATGTTTCTTTATGAACCTGTTTGTAATAATAATGGACTAAAATAGGCTTAGAAGTCCATAATAAGGTTAGGTTAAAATTGTCAAAAAGCTCAATTTCAAAAATTGATTTTGTCAAAAAGTAGGTAGTTAATGAGCTGCATTTTAGTTGTTATTGCAGCGTCTCTATTTTTAATGCTCATAAATAGTAAATTGTGCTAAAGGGTACTAAAAATCTTGCCTCCAAGAAGTCCACTATAGATGGGCTCCACTGTATAAATTATTCGATAAAAATCTCGTCCTGCGCCTCTATCAGTCCTAATGAATTTCTACACATAAACAGGTACATTTGAAAATTGATAGATTGTGGTGATAAAGAATATTTCAACAAATCTTTTTTTTTAATTAAAAAATTCTTGTAAATAAATTTGCGTCCCAGGATTGAAATAATAAAAATCATTTTATATGTATAGTCAAGGAGGTTTAATGACTTTGATGGAAAACAAAAGGAATAATATTTAAGGCACGTTGCTGTTTGTGGCAGATCAAGTTATGCATAATTTATATTTTCAATAACGCCTTTTCATATAGTAAACGTATTTGCAATTTTATCTACCTGCCTTTAAAACAAGCATATTTTTCTACATATATGTTTACTAAAAAAATATGTGAAAAACATTCAATTCTTTTTCGGTCCTAATAAATTTTCAACTTCAAAACAGAATACTGGTCGGTTAGCTTTTTTTAATACAGCTTTCGTATAGAATTTACCATCTAAAAACATTTGGATTTTCACTTTTGATAAATCGATATAAACATTTTTCGCCACATAAACACCCTGAAAAAATTCAAAACTTTTCGAATAAAAATAATTGACTTGTATGTCACGTGAACAGATAGAAAAACGTATGTCACGTGACATGAAAGTTATTTAGATGTATATCAAATGGATTCAAACGCAACTCTTTACATATCTTTATCTTTATCTTTATCTTCTTCTCACTCTTTGTGGATATCCATAAGGAAATTTCAATCAGCGGGACATTTAAATCATATATTTATCTTTGTTCCTAACACAAGTTTATATACCTGTCCTTTACTATGTGAACTATTGGCCGATTGGCCGATTTTGTCAACTGTAAATGAGTGGGGAGAAGCTGAAGATGAAGATAAAGATGTGGATTTCGTTTGGATTGATTGCTAAGCAACGCCTTAGAGATAAAGATGAAGATGTAGAGTTGCGTTTGAATCCAACTCTATGATTTCTCAGGATTTTTGTATTTCTAAATTGACTTGAACGTTCTAACTAAAGCAATGAAACGGTTACAAACAGTAAACAAAAATTAGAATCGATAAGAAACCCTACTTTGAAGGGTAGGCAGCCAAAAAATTATTTTCTTGTACCTTTTCTTGATAATAACCCGACACACGGAAGACGAATATACCAGTCTTAGAAATTTGGTGGATATTGACTTCTACAATCAAATTACTTTACGGTAGGACCCAACAAAAGGTGCCCAGTAAAAGAGAGATCCGTTCCCGAAAGCAATCTGGCTTGTAGCCACCGACTTTTTTAACCCCTGCAGGTAAAATCCTCTATTCTCGAATAATTCTTTCGGCAGATGCCAATTTTTATGTTTTATCAACTGTTGCTATGATTGATGTATTGCCTTAGTCAGAATTGCCAAATTAACTTAAAAATACGGACGATTTATACCTTTTTCATTGGACAAACCCCAGGTTGAAGACCTACTTGCCTTTCGATATCCTTCCACAAATCACCAACAAACTTATTTAACGACATACAAGCTTCACTGTCATCAATTGTAAAAATAGTTGTTTGAATGTTGTGGTTTTCAATTCTTTGTGATTTTAATGAAACCTAAAATGTATATTTTTCTCATATAATTGATCAAAATAAAAAAAATCTGTGATACAAGAATATCTTTATCTATATCCATTGTTAAATTCAATGTTGCATCGAGTAGTTGTAAAGTTTTGTTATACATGTGAGGAGTTACATGAAGTGTTATCGGTAGATTTTTGTATTCTGGACAATTTCGTGCTGTTATCACTTGATGTTGTGCCGGTCCTACAATCTTAAAAAATACTAATTTTATTAGATTTTCTTATAAATAATTTGAAAATTAATACAAAATATCGTGAAGATACTAATCGATACAGTAAAAGAATTGTAAATATTCGTAACATCATTTTCTGATATGTATGAATATCAAAAATTTTAGATTCAACTCGTATTTATTATAAGATTTTATCAATAATAACATTAATAATTATTTATGAATTATTAAAACATTTTACTGATTATGATCCTTCATTATATGTTATCACTGTAGAATCAAATTTAAGCGATTATTTTGCATATTAGAACGATAAGTTTTTTAATTCTGGATAATAATTTATCAAAAATAAATGCTTCGAAGTTACACACGTTCAAAGACCCCTTTTAAGATAACGACCATAATCTTATAGGAGCTGTTAGAAGGTCCGACAGGTGAGAAACTCGTGAAGAAATTTAGGATCTGCCATTAATTGCCAAGCGTGCAGAGAGAAGAGCGACATCCCTTAAGCTCATAATCCTCTGCCTTGGAGTTCGATCCTATTTTCGTCAGTCTTTTCATTTCATTAAGCCTATCTGGAACTATTCGTCTCCATCATTTCATCCATTATTCGCATATTCTTATAGTCCAGCTAATTTGACTTGGCCTGTCTGACTTAAATGACAAAACAATTATAACAATAGAGTAATGAAGGCAAGATAAACATCTGTCAAGAGAGTTAGTTTACGGATATATTATATAGAGGGTGTTTTAGGGGTCCTTTCTCTCTCCCTCCTTGTCTGTTCAAACTGAGAAAAAACTCCACAACTTTATTTCCTATCTGCTTACTTTTAGTTTATCTCTAGTCTTCTGTTCAATTGTTTGACTTTAGTCAATCCTGCCATCTAAAAATAGTTTTACTATATGTATTGTGCCTGTTTTATTGTTTCTGTAAAAGGAGCCAAGTCAAATTAGCTGGACTATACTATTTGTTCCAGATTTGTCTGAAAGTTTATATATAGTAATGCGGTCAAAATTCCCAGGTATATACAAATAGGTGAACCATATCCTTTGTTTAGATAATCCTTTGTTATACAATAATCGATATCCTCTGTCGTGATACTGGAGAAAATGATCAAATTACTGTAAATTAGTCTTATAATCTAGAATAAGATGATCTATAGGTATCAGCGTTTCCCAACTCGGGGGTACGTGAATAGTCATTTAGGGGTACGCGAAAAGCAAAATAATGGCGTTTTTGTGCACTTTTCACTTTAATATTAGATATTTCCATCATTTTATTGCTTATATAAAGTTACAACTAGATAAATTAGAAAAATATGAGAGGTACAATTTAGGAATGTGAGTTAAAAAATGTTGGAAACCACTGATCTATATTAAAGTTCCTAATGAAATGTGAAATATAGTCAAGTTAGAACAGTCTAACAGTAACAGCCTAGTTAAATAGTACGTATTTTATTTAAACTTTAATAACAAAAAAAAAGGTGTATAAGTAATAACCAGTCAATAAAAGTATTAATTCCGCTTGATATTTGTACTGATAATTGACAATTGGGAATTTCCCAATTTCCCCAAACACTAATTGTAAACAAAAAGATTATTCTATTTATTTATTAAGTGGCAAAAACTATAGTTTAGGAAAATTGTCATAATGAAAATATTACTATTAACAAGTGTTTCCATAAAAAAAGAAAACGGAAAGTTTTTAAAAAACCACGCAATTTTTAATGATTCAATTATCAACAGGGGGGACCGGCCATAAGACTGCCCGGTAATCGACGGTACCAGTGGTAGAGGGTGTTCATTGAGACAAGAACATGTATTATGTACGATTTGATTATGGATAATAGATAAGTTTAATTAGTTGTCGAGCGTTTTTTGTGGATTTTAAGTATTTCATCACATAAGGAAACATCAGAAAAGGCAAAATTCGTTTATATTAATGATTGGATGATTAGTCTTTTTAGAATTATCACGCCTTTATCTATTTTTTATTTAAATATACAGGGTGGATCAACCCACAAATTGTCACCGGGTCGGTAACTCCTGATTATAAACCCAACAACGACCACGTATTTTTCTCCCAACCTGCACTTATTCCATTTTATCAAGGAAAAGTATCGTGATTTGGCGCCCCAACTGATGAGGCGTCCCTGTGTATGTAGATACCCTATCTATACATATAATCATCCATCATTATTGCCCAACCCCTATCTCTGTTTCTCTTATTTGTTGAATAAAAAATAGAGATAGAGATATTGAGTAGTCAAAGCGTAAAGTACCAACAAATCGATAATCGCTTGTTTAAAGTCTTCAATTAAACGACTAAATTCGATCTATAAATGTAGAATATCATTGATTGAAAGCCATATTTTAATTTTAGTTAAAAACGATTTATATAAGGGGGTTCATTTGAATGGGACGCTAGGTATAAAAGTTGTAGCAGGCCTCGCGCCCTCTATGTTTATTGAACGGTAATATCACATTGTCGATAATATAAGTAACTGTAGTTGTCTTTGTTGAACTTTTGGTAATGTTTCGATTTTAAATGTTGGTATCCATGAAGATTGCTAAACAAATGTGGACGCCGGTTTGTTAATTTATAAAATTGAGATAATTTCGAAAAAACAGGGAAAACTCAATTATTCATCGTAATTAATTGAAAAATATCGAATTTTCAATAAAATAATTATCATTAAAACCAATTAAAAGTTAAACGGTAAGCAATTTAACCGCTAAAATTCAACAATATGAACGTTATCATTTAATGTTAATAAAAATTTAAATTAAACGTTTTTGACAGTTTTCCATTTGAATTTTGCCTTATTTAAATATATATTTATAAATAATTATCAATTTTTATTGTTTTTATACAATTTAAATGTAGATATTTACATAATTATTGAATAATTGTGAAAACTAACCTTAAAATATTTGATAGAATCAGGTTCAAATTTTAGGAGAAATTAAAAAAAAAACATATAAATGATGGGTTCTAATCGTAATAAAAAATCAAAAAAAGGTATTAATTTGTATCAAAATCGTAAAGATGATGAAGTATCCGAACAAGATGATTCAGAAGTTGAAAATACAATCATCAATAAAAGTTCAAAACGTAAACGAAAAACTGATGATGATATACCAAAGACAAATAAAAAAGACCATAAAGAGAAGAAAATTAAATTGAAAAAAACTAAAAACAACGATTTAAATACTATTGAAGAACATGAACAAATTGATGAGATTAATTATAATGATAAAAATGATAAAATTGAAACAAACAATAAAGAGGAACATAATGGTAATTTATTTCACATAAAAACATCAATTATCAAATTAATCTAATTTATTATTATTTGTGGCAATTTAGAAAAGAAAAAGGAAGAAATCTTGTGGTCAAATGATGATTTAACAGAATTAATATCCAGAATGGAGAATTGTATTCCTGAAGATGATACATTGGCATATAGTACACGTTCTGAAAAATTAGATTGGAATAATGTCAATAATCTCTTTATATTTAAGAATTTTACATAATTATCTTATAATTATCATTTTTCAGGTAGCTTTCAATAAGTACAGTGGCGATGATTGTAAAAAAATGTGGATGTTATTACAAAAACGAATAAGACGATTTAGATTACTAAGTGAAGTCTTAAATGATGCTAGAAAATGGGTATTAAATCCTAAATCAAATCATCGAAGATCTGTAAGATTTCTTATTAATCAATCGATTAGTTTTTTTTCTTCTAATTAGACATTTATTTTATTTAGAGACGACATCCAAATATGCCCAAACGTCCACCTTCCACATATATATTATTCTGTATGGATCAAAGAGATAAAGTTATTAATGATAATCCAGAACTTGAACCGGTAAATATTGTTATTATTTTTTTTTTTATAAAAATTGAATTATTAAAAAAATGAAATTTTAGGCTGAATTAGCCAAATTAATGGGACAAATTTTTAGAAATTTACCACCATGTGATAGAGAAGTTTATGAAAAAGCAGCAGCTGAAAGTAAAGCTATATATCTTAAAGAATTAGAAGAATTCTAGTAAATACTAATTATTTTTCAATTTATTATTGTTATTTAAAGTAAAATTGATTATTAATTTTAGTGAACAACATCCGGAATGTGTAAAAGAGCCTAAAAAACCGAAAGAACCACCACCACCACAACCACCACCAAAAGATGAACAAAAACCAATAAAATCGGATAAAGTAAAATTGGACCAAACACAGAAAATCGATAAAACAACAACAAAAATTCAAACAAAACAACCGATAAGAGTTGAAAAATCACCAAAAAGTGATAAAGAAAAAAAAGAACGACCACCAAAACGTTGTCAAACAGCATTCGGTTTATATTATGAAACTGAACTTAATAAAAATAGTAATATTGATGATAAAGCTGCATTTAAAGAGAAATGTAAAGATATATGGAAACAGTTACCTGATAAAAAGAAATTACCATGGATAATAAAAGCTGATGAAAATTTTCAGACATACAAAGTAAATAATTATGTTAAAATCTATATAATTTACTATATAAATATATATTTTTTTTAGGATGAAATTAAAAATTATAAAGAAAAACATCCAGATTATCAAGTACATGAAATGAAATCGATTCTAAACAAAGAAGAGAGGGCCGTAATACAAAGATCATCTGGTGAACCGATAAAACCACCAAATTCAGCATATAATTTTTTTACAAAAACAATGTTACGAAGTGATGAAGTTAAAACAATCAATCCAAAAGATCGTATGAATCATATTGCCAGTAAATGGAAAAATCTAGATGAAAATTTGAAAAATTCGTTTCGTGATCAGTATTCAAATGTAATACAGTTTTTTTCCAGTTAATTAATTTTTAATTATTTTTTTTTTTGAATTTAAAGTTAATGGAGAAGTACAAAACAGACTTTAATTCATATTTAGAATCACTGCCAGAAGAAGAACGTGAAATTCATATGCAACAACAGAAAGACAAAAAGAAACCTAAAAAACCAACAGCACAAACAGAAAATAAACGACAAGACACTAAAGTACAAACACAAATCAAATTCAAAGAACCAGAACAACCCCCTATGTAAGATAATTGTTTATACCCTTAGATTTGTTCAAAAAAATGTGTTTTTTTTTTTTAGCTCGGCTGCCAAATATTTTGCATCAATATACCGTGGTGATGGTAATCCAGTGCGTGCATGGAAATCATTAACTAGTGAAGAAAAACGTAAATATGAGGATGAATTAACGAAAAAGAAACAGGCTTATATTGTTGAATTTGAAAAGTTCTTGAAAAGTTTAAGTAAAGAAGAACTAGAGGCTTTTTCAAGATCTCGTCAACAACAATCAAAATCTGATGTAAACTATTTGAAAATATTCTAAAATATTGTAATTAAAGAATTTTTGATTTCTTTCAGGAAAGTTCAGAATGTTCATCAGATTCTGATAATGATAATGAAGAAAATGATGATGATGATGATGATGATAATGACTCGTATAGTGATGCATAAGTATCATAAACACTTCCGAGTCATTGTGAATTTTATCACAGTAATACCTGATCAATTCAGATGATTTTTTTAGTGCT
>JAZBHA010000057.1:79692-127729 GCA_037464855.1 Iselma pallidipennis | reverse complement strand
TTTTTAAAAAAAAGCAAACTAAACTAGCCACAATACTTGGAATCTAACTTGTACCAAACTTGATTTTTCTTTAAAAAAGAACACAACATTTGTAATAAATAACGAAACATAAAAATTCCACATATCCTTTCCAATGACAACAATAAAAGAAATTAGTAGAAGAATTAGTGCCAATATTAGATAATTTATAATTATTCTAATAATAATAATAATAATAATAACTGATTTATGGTAATTATTCGACAGAAACTCTTCTACAAATAAAAATAATAAAAATTTTGTTTCGTTATTGTTGAATGGATCAGGTGGGTTGGGTGATAAGGGGGTAGGAATTTTATCTAATTTATTGATGAATTGATGAACCTTCTGAATGTAGATGATTTTTCGTTTTTAAACTACGTTGTTTACTGAATGATGAACGTCCTAATGATGTTGTACTGCCTTCTAAATCTCTACTAGTTGTTTCTTTTTCAGTTGGTGAGCCCATTGTTAAACTAGATAAACTAGATGAATTCATATTTGAACTAACACTTAACATTGATGGATATTGTTGTATTTCACCATTTTCACCTTCTGATTCATCAGTTGTTAAACATGTTTCTACCATTGCTTCTAAACAATTTACAAATAATTCACTACTTTCAGCTGTATTATTATACTGGAAAATTAACAAGAAAAATAATAATTAGTTATCAAAATGCGCCAAAATTTTATTATCTGTCACCTTATTGAATGGACCAGCAAAACGCCACAATCCACCAAATCCACAACTTTGTAAATAATGTAATTGTTGTTGACTTGTATCTTCACAAGCAATCATATTTTGAATTATACTTCTAACAGCACTTAAAATTACTTGGTCATGACAAGAAGTTAATACGTTGTTGATTTTCATGTCTAATAAATTATAACTGAAAATTTTCAAAATTCAATATTATTCCTAATCATTTAGAAATCAAGTAAAAACAACTTACATTACAGGAAAAACTTTTGGAAAGACTACAGCTCCTTCAGCCAAATATTGATATAATATTCTAGTTTCAGCTTCATCTGTACTATATTTAACAAGAGTAGCTAATACAGTTAAAACTAAAGCCTGAGTAGAAAAGTCTGCGAGAACTTCTGGATCAAGAAGTACGTTGTTTTCGTTGCTTACAGAAACTCTGGTACTGCGATTCTAAAAAAATTAAAATTTTCAAAAATAATTGGATTTTTCCATTTTTTAATTATCAATAAATTAACATTAATCCAAAATGCTTAAATACATGCTAAGGTTTTCTTTTTGATAGCCATTCCCATTTCATGCAATCAATCAAAATTATAGATTTATCAAATTCGACACAAAAAGAAATACTCACCTTTAAACCACAGATATAATAACGTGGTTTAGAAGTGGATACAAGTTGATAAACCTATATAGGAGTTGATTTAAGATAATTAAACGAAAAAAAAAAAACTACTTAAATCATAGATAATTTGGTGTTAGAAGCAATACAGTGTTTGGTTCATCATCATGTTTTTTTTTCTGTGGTTTGCTGTGTTATTGAGGTAAATAAAATTTTACCTTATTATCGTGTTGTTTTGATTCTTTGGTAGTTGGCACCGAGAATGAACGTTGTGTTTTGAAGATGGCACGTGCATACTGTTTTTAGATTGGGCCACCCCCCAAGGCATACAGGCAAGATAAGCAGCAAAGGATTAGTAATAATAATGCATAATGCAGCACAAAATACTCCGTAATTATGGTATATGTGCATAAAATTCAGGGGGGATCAATTAAAAGCATTATTTAATTCTAATAAGTTTTAAATAAACCAATAAATATAAAAGTTCAAGAGATATAAAATACAGTGATAACATCGAAGCCAATCAACAACAGAATTACTACATTTTACTAGAGTTTGAAGAAAAAAAAAATGTAGGAACTCTGTGTGATCTGTATTTTTTAATATAAAAGTCGTAGGATATTTTGCCAAAATCGATAAAATATATGCTGCATATTTAGGGCAGGCAAATCTTACTTTAGAGGGTGGTTGATTTTGTGTCTCATTGTTTATAACATTAGGTGTTGGATTCTCTTGAACAGGTACTGAACTAGAACGTTGTGTTCGATATAGTGGCCGGGTCAGGCCACCGTTTGCCTGAGGTACCGGACTATGGGATAAGTCTAAACTGCGCCAGCCTTTACTACTACTGGCTGTTGAAGTTTCAACCTAATCAGTATATGGGTATAAGGCTAATTACTAAATAAAATCGACCCCCATATCTCTATAATTAATATGTAAATAAACACATTCGCACTACATTCATACAATTTTTTCAATAAAAAACAAAAAACGAAAAAGTAGAAATAAATACAGTAGAAACTCCATAATGCGAACACACGGTAATCCGAATTTCCAGTAATCCGAACAACGGTAATTTGGAATAGTAGGTAATATTGTTATTACAATTTTGCAAGCATTACTTATAGGAATCCGAACAAATCGGTAGTCCGATAAGGCTTGGGTCCCAATTAGTTCGGATTATCGAGCTTCTACTGTAAATAGTAAAATATAGTAGTATGTTTCAGTAATTTCCGGTTGTTGCTGAAAATATTTGGAATTTTGTTAAATCGGATTAAATAATACAAACATTAATTTCAAACAACAACGTACACTTGAGTGCATATAAAAGAGAACGTCTCTTGGATAAGAAATACTATTATTTTCTTTCGTGTAAGTTAGGCTTTTTATCTTTTTAGAGTAGGAAGGTGGAGAAATAGAATATCCTTCCTACTAGATTGGCCCGATTCTGGTCTGTGATGCTTAAGTTGTCTTGTGAAGACCGCCCGATTTACACAGGCCCACAAATTGCGTTCTCTTTTATATGCACTCAAGTGTACATATATAATGACGTAAATCGAACAGAACATAAAAACAAAACGGGGGTGTTAATCAATAAATTTACCATAATTTCCAATAAGATGAAAGAAATTTGATTCGTGCAATTTGATTCAATTAACATACTACTACTACATGAACAACCCTTCATCAAATAACGATAATAATTCATAATTAGTAATAATATTAGGTCTGTTCCAACTAGAATCCAAAACTATCAAAAACAGTGTAAAATAGTCCGAGATATATACGTAGATATAGTCTGTTCACCGAGTCATTAAATTTCGAACTAGTACGAACACTCATTATTGTACACTTACGTGCATATAAAAGAGAACGATTCTTGGGTAAGAAATAGTATTATAGTATTTTCGTTCGTGTAAATCCGGGTTTTTCTCTCGTTAGAGTAGGAAGGTGGAGAGATAGAATATCTTTCCTACCAGATTCGCCTATAAGTTGGCTTGCAAAGACCATCCTCGGCAGCCTGTTTTACACAGGCCCTAAAAAAGCGTTCTCTTTTATATGCACGCTAGTGTACCTATCTTTCTCTAACGCACATGTAAAGTTTGGTTACTTTCAATGAAGTACAGTGATTCAAGTTAAGCTGTACGTTCAGTATAAACGAAAGTTTGCAGCATATGTTTAGTAAGAGACTACCTAGAAACGTATGTCGGCGATAGTCAAACCAAAGGTCAAACATAGGGAGGCCCCTACTAGCAGCATCAATGTTTGGTTCATACAGATGTTTTATGACCATTTAGCTCATGATTCGGTGGACAGTCCTTAGTTTAGTTTGAAAGTTTTGAACTCATTTGCGCATGCGTCTGATTGTTTCAGACTTTTCTGATAGTTTTGGTATCTATAGTTGGAACACACCTAATAATAACTAAAAAAAAATAATGTGACCAATAAAACAGTTACTAACATACTGTTACAATTATTAACAAATAAAAAATAAATAAATTCATAATTAATAGCAACAATTCTACAAACATGAGCAACCTTGTTTTTTTCCGATCTTGTTAAAGATATATTTAAATAAAGAATTTATCTAATAAACCTACCTGATGTTGTTGTGGTTGTTTATGTTGTCTTGCTTGAGCAATAGCTGATTGATCTAATAGATCCCATGATTTTTGACGACGATTAACACCACTACCCGTATTTGTTACATTTCCTGAGTGATTACTTTGGTGACTGATATTAGATAGATTTTCGTTCATAAAATTCTCTTGTGATATAGAATCCGATAAATTTCTATATAATGAATGCTTGATATGACAACGACTTCTCACTTCTTCAGAAACACCAACTAAAGCTATGATAATAATAATAATAATAAATATTATAAAAAAAAATTATTTTGATAAAAATAATAATAATTACCAGTAAGATAGGCGACACTATCTGGTGTAACTTCGAATTTATCTCGTTGTTGTGGTTTAGCAACAATAGCAAGCAACATTGTTAATACTCTAGATGTTCGAGAGACAGTTGTTGGTGTGGGATGACGATATCCCTTGAGCAAATGTCCTACTAAAGCAAAATGAAAATTTGCCTTAAAACTAAGTCCAACAGCATGATCAAGTTGTTTAAAATGCCATTCCAAATGTCCACCCCTAATTTGCATCATAACATTTTCAAGTGTCTATAATTGAAAAAAATTGAGATATTTTTTTTAAATATAATAATTTAATTTATATTACCCGATCTTCGAAAATTCCCTGAGAATCAAGTGTATGTAGATTTTGTTCTAATAAAGCTAAACCAGATGCATATAATGAGACTTCATCTAATTGTAGTACAGATGTAGCAACCCAGAATAAAGCTTTATGTATTGGTGATTCAGGTGGTAAAAGTGGTTGTAAACGTGTTAAACACATAACTAATGCTTCAATTAAAACAATATCACTAAAACTTTCCAATGCTTTAACTAATATCCTTAATAATCGTTTCATATCAGAATCTGTAATACTTTTACTAATACAACCAAATACAATTAATGCTCTTGGTTGTAATGCTGGATTAAAACATAATGCAAAACTTCTAGCTAATGATGTCCAACTATTTAACCAATCACAATCTGGTATATCATGCATACAAGCTTCCATTATTTCTAATAATGCATCAGTTACAACTTCTAATGATGTTAATGATAAACGTTCACGATCTGATGATGATGATGCACCAGAAAAACTTCGTTCCGTACCAAACCATCTATCATTTGGATGTCGATAACTTGAACGAAATGCTGTTACAGCAGCTGATTTAACTTTACTAATACCGAATAATAAATAGAATTTTGGTAATGAAAATTCATCTAATGATAAACGTAGAACACGTTGAGTTTCTTCAGAGAATGACGGTTTTGTACATGTACATAATGAATGTATTATATTTATAACTAAACCATGTGTTGATGCACGCATACTTAATGATCCAGAACATACAAGAAATGTTACTGTATGAAATAAATATGGTAAATGACGTGCAACATCTAAACAATTATTAAATGATAACATCAATAAATATCTTGCTAATATTGCAATATCATCCCACATCATATGTTGTTCTAATAATGGTGTTGGTGAATGACATGTTTTATCAACAACTCTACATAAACGTCCAATAACTTTTTTAGCAACTAATTGTACATTAGCTGATGCTAATGCAACAGCTGTATCAGCCATTATTTCAACAATTGGTGAACCTAAACCAGAATTAACTGATCTATGTATAAAATTATCTAAAACCATATCAATTAATTCGGGTACTTGTCCAATTGAACCCCATATTTTGGCTTGTATTGATGGATACATTTCAACTTCTTCAATTGTTAATAAAATTAATTTTTCTAATATTTGTGCAACTTGTTTTTGTCGTTTATTCTCTTCAGATGGTTTACAAAAACGTACTAAATTTGCTAACCATGGTGTCATATATTCAAGACATAAATGTTTTAATTCAATACTTGATACACGAAAACCTTGTATACATTCTTCCAAAAATTCTAATGTTAAATGTGGTTCATTTGTTGCTAATTTTTCTGATACAGATTTTATAAATATTGTATTGTTTGATGGTATACATAATCCTTGTGTTTCTAATAGTTGTCCTTCAATTTTTAAATCAAATGTTGCCGTTAATGCACACAATTGATTATAGGCTGCTGTACGTAGATTTGGATCAGATGAACCTAAATTTAATAATGCCATATTTAATAGTGTTCCAGGTACATCTTTAGGTCGAATTTTTTGGTGTACAGTAACTGAATCCTAAAATAAAAAATTCTATTTTTTTAAAACACCCCTATTAAAAAATATAAATAAACTTACAGGTTGACTCAATTCCCAACGATTTCTTATATGAATAACAGCTTGTACAATACTATCACAATCATTATGTATAAAACTAAGAGGTCCACTTTCATTAGCTATAGTTAATGTAAATTGATTATCATCAACTAAACATACTTCTTCAATTTCTGATGCATAATAAACATCATTTAATAAAACTGAATGTGATAGTACTTTTGTTTTTTCAGATGATGTTATTTGTATAGCTGTTGGACCAACTTTTATTGCAACTTTTGTATCTTTATGTGATAATTTTAATGCATTATTAAATACTTTTAAATCTTCATCTAAACTTAATGTTGCACCTGGTAATTTTTGTTGATCAAGTTCAATAAATTCAGTTAATTTATTTGGTGCATCGATAAATATCAATTTACGATTATTCTACAAATTAAAAATTACATTTAAATGATAATAAACAAACAAATGATGAATAATAGGTTGTCCGGATCAAATATGCCCTTCTAGTAAGGAAAAGGTGCAAGTGCTTTCGAAAAGGACCTGAAGCCAGCGCTGGGTGGCTACGGACGACACTAGATTGGGTCCAGAAAGTCACCTAAGGCAGGAGTGACACCAGAGGTGCCCATAAGGATGAAAAAGTGACCAAATTAAAGACTGCTTGCGTCTATCAAGCAGGAACTAAATATGAGCAAGTTGATTTTCAAATGGGTCCCTCATGAACTCGTAGAAGATTAAATTGAATTTCGGGGAGTGAGCATGCTTCCAGAGCGCTGACAACGTGTCATAGACAGGAACGGCAAACTATAGTCTGTTTCTCGAATCATGAGCTAAATGGTTATAAAATTTCGAACTAGTACGAACACTCATTGTTGTACCTATTTTTTTTCTAATGCACATGTAAAGTTTGGTTACTTTCAATGAAGTACAGTGATTCAAGTTAAGCTGTACGTTCAGTATAAACGAAGGTGTGCAGCAGATGTTTAAGAAGAGACTACCTAGAAGCATATGTCGGCGATAGTCAAATATAGTCAACTGAGGCAGTGCTTCGACCACATCCCTACCAGCAGTATCGATGTTTTGGTTCATACAAATGTTTTATGACCATTTAGCTCATGACTCTGGAAACAGACTATACTTCTAAGTGTGTCTATTCACATAAAGATATCTGCGAGATCGGGATCTGCGGATAGATCGGGTGACACACACGCAGCGACCATGGTCTGCCGACCAGATCGTCAATTTCTATCTTTCACAGATCTAGATCTGCGATTGGATCTGTGATTCACCACACACACACAGATCGTGTCTAGAGATCAGAGAAGAAATCATAACAAACTAGCCGAGATTTTCAAACTGCTTGAAAGATCAGATCGGCAGATGCATCTGGCAGATCTTCGTCGCCATACACGTAAAGATTTCATGACTTTCACTCATCGGGCGGCAGACGATCGGGAGATCATCTGTACGTGCGTAGCGAAACGTGATCGGCAGATCTGAACTCCCGATGGATCTGCAGATCCTGATCTCGCAGATATCTTTACGTGAATAGACACACTAACACCACCACAATTTCAACTTTCTATCTATTCTAGTTAATTTTGTATTGAAATAAAAAGGCTTAAGCACAAGGGCGGATCTATAATGACGCTTATGAAGTTTAAGCTTCAGGGCCCCCGGTGCCTAGTTATAATAAGATAGAATTTAAAAATAATAAGCAAAAGCAAGCCGAACAGTAAAGCTTTAAGGCCCTTCAAAGAACATAAGTTTCAGGGCCCCCCAAACGCCTAGATCCACCACTGTTTACGCATATTTGACCCGGACAACCTATTTAATTAAAAATTTACCTTTAATGGTGCTAGAATACGATCATGAAATTTCGTATATTCACGTACCCAACTATTACAATTATAAATATATGCAGCATGTATATTTTCATATGCAACTTCTGGTAAAACATAAAACCATTTTTGTAAAAATTCCGTTCTAAATCGATTATCTGAACATGTATGTGTAAAATCAACAACTAATTCAAATGGTGAATGACAGAATGGTTTTAATGTTAATATTACATGATAAATTAACATATCACCATTAGTTTCACCAATCCTTAATACAGAAAATTATTTAATTGTTTAACAAATAAATAAATAAAATTATATATCATCTTACTTGTATCGTCTGGCAATATAATAAAATACTGGATATCCCGCCTTACTAGTACCAGCTTGATAGAATATATTTAATGATTTTATCGATTTAAATTCTTCTTTTTCATGCATATTATGTTTAACCATTAATTCTTCAAATTTTGTTGATGACATATCAATCGAACTCCAACGTGCATAAGAGGAGAATAATAAACTAAAATATCAACATTGATATAAATAGGGTTGTAGTTGTTTGTATACAGGGTGTTGCAAGTAATGGTGTGGTCAGGAAAAACGTAAGAGCAAAAAGAATGGCAATCGCTCATACATGAATTGGAGCGAGATAAAAACACGACGATTCCCCTACTTTACTTCACATTAGCAGCTTGCCTATCTTACAAACGACATCTTTTGCTGTTCTACCTGACCACACCATTACTTGCAACATCCTGTATATTTTAAACATTATACTGTGAATCAACTGGTTTATGTTCAGGTGGTCCTAAATATGCTAATAATGTTGCCATTTTATCAAATGGTCGTCGTCCAACAGCTTTATGATCACGACTACTCGATAAATAATCACCAATTTTCTCTTGATGATTCCATAATAAACGATGTAATGCTAATACATTTGCATCACTTATAAATGACATTGAATGTGATGTTTGATCAACTGTTTCACAATCAGATGCAATTTGAATGAAGAATCTGTTAAAGAATACAAAATTTATTTTAAAGAAATACTTGTTGAATGATTTACCTTCTTCCAATTTCAAAATGTGCTCGTAAAAAATCATTAAATGGTAACATATGTTGTTCTTTACTAAATTCAACATGATTAGCAATATTTTGTAGAATTTTCGACATTAACATTAAACCTCTTTTAACCGATGTTGGTACTTGTTTTGTAACAATACCCATTTCTTGTGGTGATACAATAGCTGGATTAATAAAACGTAAAAATATTACAGTACCAACGGCACCAATATTATTTTGTGGAAATTGTGGAAAACGTTTACTTAATACTTGATATAAACAATGACACATTGAACGTAATTGTGGTGGAAATTTATCAGCACTACTAACAATTGCATCGAATACTTTTTGTGTTAGTGCTATTAAATTTTGACGATTCTCTTCAATATCTTCATTCGGTTCAAGTCTAATAATTAATTAATTAATTAATTAGAAAAATAAAATGATGAAACATTTACCTAGCTGGATCCACTTCAAAACTGCATGATGTATCATCCAATAATGGACGTATTAATGGTTCTAATAATGTTTGTAAATAACTAGCACCATAAATTTTAAAACAAAATGCCATAATTTTACTACCTAATGAATTACCACGAAATAATGTTTGCATACAATCAGATACTTCAACTTCACGATAAAACATATTCCATAATAATGGTGATAATAAATGTTTTGCATCAAATAATGTTACAAATACACGTGCTAATTCATCCATTTGTGATGTTGTAACAACATTAGCTAATGCCATTGCTATTGGTAATTCACCTTTATCACTAATCATTGTTACTAATTGTACTAATTGTTCAAAACGATCAGCTAATACAGTTTCAGCTAATGTATCAAATTCAGTACCTTGTTGTAGAATTTTTGTTAAAACTTCCATAAATGCAGCACGTGTTTGTAAATCTTTATTATAACCTAAATCAATTGAATGCATTAAACCACTATCAATATTAGCTGATAATAAATTTGACATTGCTTGTATTGTTGCATTTCTTAATGTACTTAATTTACCAGCATTAACACGTTGTCTAGATACATCTTTTTCAACATCAGCAGCATCCGAACAATCATTTAATAAATTCATAAATAATGTAAAATATTTTAAAAATAGTTGACTTTTTGCTTCCATTAAATCACCACGATCAGATTCTTCTGGTTGTAATGGTAAACCTCTTAATAATGCAGCAACAGCTTCCATACATGCTTGATCTAAATCTCTTGTTATTAATGTAACATCACCAGAACTAGGTGGTGCTATTTGATGTGATGTACCCATTACCCAATCAGTTAAATATTCAACTAATTTATTACGAAATTTCATTTCTTGTCTAAATGCTAAATCATCACGACGTTTCATCATTGCTTCAACTAGTTGACATAATTTTGTTTTTATATGTATTGCATGTACAGTCATATCTAAATGACGTACATAACGTACAATTGCTAACATCATACCTTCAATACTTGTTACACCTAAATGTTCAGATGGTTGATCATTTTTTGAACTATCTAATATATTTTTCATTATAAATATTATATGTTCAATGAATTGGGTATTTACATCGGATACAACAACTTGTCCTTGTTGATCGAAAAATTTATCAACAATTGTTTTAATTTGTTCAAATAATATTGGATATAATGCTGATGACATCTCATGTCCAACAAGTTCTTTTACATGTTTCTGTATCTGTGCACCGAATTTCTCATTATTACAAACCAATAAACGCAACAATAAATCAACAAATCTAAATTACACACAAAAAAAACAAAAAAAATTAAAAATCTTCACTTCTATAGTCTGTTTCAGGAATCAT
Source organism: Iselma pallidipennis (assembly GCA_037464855.1). NCBI lineage: Eukaryota > Metazoa > Arthropoda > Insecta > Coleoptera > Meloidae > Iselma > Iselma pallidipennis. The sequence continues at coordinate 116,801 of JAZBHA010000057.1, read as the reverse complement.
GAGCTAAATGGTCATAAAATTTCGAACGAGTACGAACACTCATTATTGTATCTATCTTTTTCTAACTCACACGTAAAGTTTGGTTACTTTCAATGAAGTACAGTGATTCAAGTTAAGCTGTACGTTCAGTATAAACGAAGGTGTGTAGCAGATGTTTGGTAAGAGACTACCTAGAAGCGTATGTCGGTGATAGTCAAACATAGTCAACGGAGCCAGTGGTTCGACCACATCCCTAACAGCAGCATCAATGTTTTGGTTCATACAGATGTTTTATGACCATTTTAGCTCATGATTCCTGAAACAGACTATATTAAATTTACAAACTTACTGTGTTACAGGACAATAATGTCGTTGTTCTTGTCCAGATCCAGTTAAAACACTCGATTTTCGACTTTCCGATAATGTACTAGAACCACTAATTGAACTTAATGTTGTTGTTGATAAACTTGAATGTGATGATGTTGATAATGTTGGACGTGATGGTGATTTTCTTTGTAAACATACACCACCTAATGCACATAAAAAACCAGTCATATTTGCCCATTCATTAATTTGTTCTTCTAATTCATGTTCGGAATTTTGATGTGATGCACGACGTTTACCCATTGAACGATGAAATGGTTCAATTTGTCCATCTTCAACTTTTGCTTTTGGATATGATGATAGATTTTTTGATAATGAATTCCAATTCATAAATGTCTCCTCCCATGCTGGTTGTACACCATTAACACAATGTTCAATTTTACGTAATAATGCCATTATACGTTTTTGTAATGCAGCACGACCTAATCATTAATGTTATTTATTTTAATTAAAAACTATTCTATTATTATCATTAAAAAAAAAAATTGATATAATAATAGAGATGCTTACCATTAGCATGTTCGGGAAAACACATGCGCGATTCCCCGCTGGCTGTTAGGTAATTTTGTTATTTTTGTTATTTTTTTGAATATCACCAAAATATTCACGAATTATACTTAGAGTGTCCTATCAAATTTACCCGTTTTTAAAGGGTAAATCTAAATGTGACACTCTATACAGGCTAACTGGAAAATCGTTTAAAATGGAACGAACGTGCGAAATTAGATAACGAAGGAATTTGCTGATTGATAGACACTTGTGGGTCGGCGACCGGCAGATGGGTGTCATCAAGCGACGTAACAGTCCTCAAGTGCCAGTGCATTGAGTAGGTTGATGTTAGTGTGTATTTGAGGGTCAATTCGGACCGTTTATTAACTAGCATTATTAAGGAATTAGGGTAGTGTTTAGTCGGGGTATTAGTGTGCACAGTGTAAAGATGTAGACGCCGTCTGGCATAGTAATACGGTCTAGTCAAAGCCCGTCTAATTTGGTTGCCACTCGTTTGATGGTCACGGATGGAGACAGCCCATTAGTTAAGACAATTTTGGGTCGTTTTCTACGTGTCTTGTGTGGAACGTGACCTCTCACAACATCTTTATCTTTATCTCTATTCCCCATGGGGATGCTTCAATATTTCATACGATTTTCCAATCACCCTGTATAGTGAAATCATAAAATTACCTGTTGTTAATACAGTAGAAGCTTGTGCTAATTCTTGATAAACATGATGATTTGGTACTAAATATGTAACAGTAACTTCATCAGAACCACAACGTATCTCAGCTTCTTGACAAAGTAATGCAAAACAACTCATTGCAACTAATACAGCATCCATATCAATACTCCATAAATACATAAAAAAGACCACCTAATAATAAAAAAACATTAAAAATGTATGGAAAAAATCAAAATTTTACATAAATCACCTCTAATTTAATATGTGCTTGTTTACATATTGGTATATGACTGCCTAAATTAGCATATTCTTTATGTCTTGATAAGAATGCATTACGACAAATTAATATTTCTCTTAACCATTTTAATATATCAGTATAATTCATAATTTGGTGTTGTATTAATTTCTGTGATATTGAAAATAATACTTGTGAACTGAAATAATTAATTAAATAATCAATCAATTAATTAAAGCTCCATATGAGCTAGATGCAATATTTGCCCTAGCGCCTGAATTTAACGAAAAAAGCCACCACGAATTCATTTTTTGCAAAGAGTGAGTAATACTGTGTTGTCTACAATGCAATTTTCTGGCGTATAATGCAATTTTCGAAATTTTAAAATAAAAATTTCCACAAAACTAATAGGCATTTCGAAACGTGACAGGCTATTTGCTCTGCAGCTTTAAATGCTCTATCAATTGGTATAAGATTTTTCTTATTTAATTAATTCTACAGAAAGTTATGGCGGAACAATGATACAGACATTTGCCAAATCGATACAGACATTTTGCAAAATAAAGTCCCTTTTGGATCCTTTAATAGGCTAGTGGCCTTTCAGTTTATTTAGTCCAATTAATCACCACATCGACCACTCTTTCAAATGCACGCGGTTTCATGTTACGGTGGAAAAACGTTACTATCAATGGAATTCAAACGCAACTCTTCATCTTTATCTTTATCTCTAAGGAGTTGCTTGGTAGTTAAAATCAATTCAAACGAAAATTCACATCTCCATCTGCTCCCCACCCATTTGCAGCTGACAAATTCGGTCAATAGTAGATAAGTTCACATAGTAAAGGACAGGGATATAAACTTGCGATACGAACAAGGATAGATATATGATTTAAATGTCCCGCTTAGGCTTGCTGGGCGGAGTAAGCAAATCCTTTATGGATATCCATAAAGAGTGAGAAAAAGATAGAAAGGAAGATAAAGATGTAGAGTTGCGTTTGAATCCAACTGTATATATTTACATACAGCTTGTACAGAGCCTTAATTAATTATTATTAAAGAAAAAATTGATAAAATTACCTGACATCCCAGAAAGTATTTATTGGTGCTTCAGGATTCCAAACTTCAATTTTTTCAGGATGATGTAAAACAAGTAATGCTTCCATTGCTTCTTGTGCAACATCAGGCATTGTTGATTGATGTACAAGTGATACTAAACCATTAATTAAATCTAATGTTGAACTTTGTATTTCATGTCCAGCTTTTCCTTGATTCTAAATTTTTTTAATAATATTATAAATTTAATTTTTTTTTAAAAATTGATTATATTTACTTACATTTAACATTAACATAGGATCAGCATGTATTAAACGTACCATATAAAGTAATAAATTTCGATGTCCTGGTACTTCTTCAGCACGATCTTTAAATTTACCTTGTGAATCTTTACCTTTTAATGTTAATGATTGTATCATTCTTAATGGTGTATGAGCACTATAACCTTGTGCAACACGATTAAGTGTATCAGTAAACATTGCTCTTAATTCAGATGATTTACTATAAACTAAATCAATTTTAGGCCACCAATGTAATTTAGATTCTGTTACAATTCTAAAAATATATTTTTTTAAATAATATTTTTTCTCTAATTAATTAAAGATTTACCGATAAAGTGATCTAACTAATACAAAATGGTATACAGGATGTGAATTAACATTTAAACAGACTTTCAATGCTTCATTGTTATGTGGTTTTATACGAAAACAAGACACAAAACAGTCGATCATTAAATCCATATCTTGATATAGATTATTTTGTCCCCGAGAAAACAACTTATTGGTGTTGAATAATAATGACTAAAAAAAAAAAAATGATTATTTAATTATTATATAAAATATTTCAAACATTATGTACCTTTAAATCGTTGATTACACTTTGAACAAGAGTAAATACAACATTATTAGAATCTTTGTTGTTAATATAAGTCGATGCTTTACATAATTTAACACATGTAACAGCAGCAGCTTCTGTTAATTGTTTACTAGAATTACCATGAGGTCCAATGCCACGTTTTATTGCATCAATAAATTGCTTCTTTTTACTATGTCTAGGTGAACATGGTGCACCACTATCAGCATTTACAATTTCTTCAAGTACTTTCTAAAATATATTCGTATTCCAATATTTACTTTCGATAAAACAACAACAAACAAAAAAAAAAAAAGACTTACAGGAGCTAGAATTAATAACATAATTTGTAATGACCATACAGCAGCACGTCCCTTTTTATTATCAGCAAATGTATCTAATATATCAAATAATTGTTCACAACATTTTGATAATTCTTCATTTGGATTCTTTTGTAATTCAGCAAATTCATATGGATAATGATTCATCCAATTCCATATAGCTTTCTCTAATGAATTAACAAATACTAAATGTGCTGATTTTTTTAATAAACGAAATTTTTGGATGGCTTCTATAATTCATAACACAAGAAAAATTAAACATTTTTAATAAGAAAAACTTGAAATTTAAATGTACAATCACGGGCACATAAAAGAGAACGTCTCTTGGATAAGAAATACTAGTATTTTCCTTCGTGTAAGTCAGGCTTTTTCTCTCTTTAGAGTAGGAAGGTCGAGAGATAGAATATCTGTCCTACCAGATTCACCAGATTCTGGTCTGTGAAGCTTAAGTTGCCTTGTGGAGACCACCCTCGGCAGCCCGATTTACACAGGTCCACAAAAAGCGTTCTCGTTTATGTGTACGTAACTGTACATCTTAAAACATATAGGGTAGACCGGTGGTATATTGGCATATAAGAATCAAATCTAAATAGCCTTTAAAGGTATACAAAACTGAATCCTTGTAAAAAAAGCAAAGCTATTTCGTTGGACTCTTATCAGCCCAGTTATCATCACATGAGGAACTGCCGAACAATTATTATGAATAGTCTGAGTAATAGGTACATAAGTGCCCATAGAATTTTTGTGAATACCAGCTTATTGACTCATAAAAGTCAAATTACTTTATGGTACAGTTACGGGCACATAAAAGAGAACGTCTCTTAGGTAAGAAATACAAGTATTTTCGTTTGTCTGAGTCAGGCTTTTCATCTCTTTAGAGTAGGAAGGTGGAGAGATAGAATATCTTTCCTACTATTATAGATTCGTCAGATTTTGGTCTGTGAAGCTTAAGTTGTCTTGTGTGGAGACCACCCTCGGCAGCTCGATTTATACAGGTTCACAAAAAGCGTTCTCTTTTACATGCACGTAACTGTACGACTCAATAAAATAGTTTGTCTACTGCAGCAGCAGGAATAGAAACATTTTATTTACAATCCTACCTAAAAACTATCTCTTTTTGTTGTCTGTTGCTGCTGATGTATTAAACAAACCCTTTTGTAATTTGACAGTAAAAGTCAATATTCACAAAATTTCTAAGATGGGTATACGAGCGGATAGCAAATTTTCGTCGTAGCGCCTGAATTTTTTGGAATGCAACCACCAATTCATATTTTGAAACGGAGCGAGTATACTGTGTTGCCTATAATGCAATTTTCGAACTCTTTAAATCAAAATTTCCAAAAAACTAGTAGGAGTTTCGAAACATGACAGGATATTGCAAGTGCAACTTCATTTGCTCTATCAATTAGTACAACAAATTTTTAAATGAGTGCATTCTAAAGACTACAATCCTTGCTCAAATTTCTCAAAATTGGTCCAGTTTTGGATCTTTTAATAGGATAATAGATCTACAGTTTAATTGATACGATTGACTCTTTCAAATGCACGAGTTTTTGTGTTATTCTTGCTAGAAATTACTATGTATTTGCATATCCGCTCGTACGGCACCATAAGTTTTAATTGTAAAAAATAAAATAAATGGATAGTTAAAATACCTGTTAATAGTCTTGTAAGTCTAGTAACATCAACATTAATATGTTGTATAAGTTCAATATCACTATAATCTGGATTTTCATCTGGACAGGAGGCAAGTTCTTGTAATTTTGATGAGATACGATTAAAAACAGCATTAAAAAAATTAACACTTAAAGCAAATAAAACTTTACTGGCTAATATTTTTATTGCATGGGTGTTCGGATTATCACTCGACATATCTAAAACAAGTTTATTGATAATTAATTATTATTATTATTATTATTTCGTAATTCTAGTTTTTTTACAAACCTAAAAATGCACAAATTTCCTTTAATAATGATTTTAAATTTTGATTTTCTTCCATTGTAAGCGTAATAGAATCTTTTGGTTGTTGATTGAAACATTTCTCTAATGTTTCTAATACGATCAATATACTGTCGTAATAGTTTTTTTCTAATTCTGGACCATGTTGACGTGGTGCTCCACATGTTCCAGTTTGATACTGAATTGCAAAAAAAAAATTATGCATTTATATCAAATAATCTTAACATCCTCACAAATTTAAAGGGTGCCACAAATATTAATTAACTATTAATTATTAACTTACTAATTCATGTATACGTTTTAGAACTTTAACAAAACCATCTAATACTAATGCAAACCGGTATTTTGATATCTGTATGATACATGCTTTATTTTGTTCCTCATTTATTCTTGAATGTGTTGTTTGCGGTCCTACACGACAGGGCAACTAAAAAAAAACAAAAAAACGGAAAATCAAATTTCATTCAATATTAATAATCAACAATTTAATTAGAACAAACAAACAAACAAAAAAAAACAAAAAGAATAGATTATATTTATATGGTAATTCATTTTTGGGTCTTGTGGATGTCATGTAAATATTGATTAAAAGGTGGGAGGTTTTTCTCTTCAATATATTTTCTATAGAAAATATTATTTAATTTATATAACGTACCTGTTCTTCAAAACGAAGAATTAATGTATTTGCCCATTCTCCTGGCTTTTGTGTTGCCATTTTATTTAAAAACACGAAATTTTTACATTATTTCAGACGACTTTAGAACTGTTGACATTTTTAGATTTGTTACAATTTGACAGTAATAAAGGTTAATACACAATAGACGTATAAAATGACAGGTTATCGACAAGCGTTCAATGTAGAAAAAGACAACAAGTATCAGGAAAGTAGATCATTGGTTGAATTTATATAACTATCTCTTTCTACATTTGTCAGTTGCCGTCCATTGTGTTCTAGCCTTAATCTGGTGCCATCACCAACACAACAATGGTGCGTTTTATATTTACACCACCTACTCGAACAGTCGCCGTTCTAAAAATGCTCGAGTATGGATAGCCATATGGATGGTGCATATTTTTAACATCTAACGGCAAATTGTAGCATCTTTCTTATGGAAATGCGACCAAATACTGCTAAATATAGCAGGTTTTACATTGGGGGTATTCATATGTCCCTTATATTGCCTTGTATTTGTACGCGTTCGTATAAATACCATCCACTATATCTGTGACTTGTGAACGCACCAAATGATAAGAGAGAGAAGGCGCATGTCAGTTGCATTTGTTCGCAGCTGCTAAAAACACGGAGTTGACAAAACATGCCTCGAAGCTACTCTCATCTACGAGACCTTGGCTATTTCCCCCAACTACTGGAATCGTGTAAATACGAGTTCTCGTAGAAATACAAAAGCATATGTGAATACCCCTATTGAAACTTGTTAAAATTAATCAGAAAACTAGGATTTTTAAATTGGATCGTGTTAATTCTTATCAATTGCTTCAGATAGTTTTAAAAAAATAATACAATTTTTCAAATCGCTGTTATTTTTATTTGGTCTACTTCGTCATTGTGTTTACATAACGTTAATGCTAAAATCGGACAGTAGGAGGCGCTCACCCCTTTTGTGCCACAGCCTTATGATGGAATCACAAACGGTTTGATAAACTTAACCTATAAAATTCCATGAGACGCAGCCATCTGAAAATCTAACCCGCCCTAGCCTCGATATTTACACAAATGCAATTAAAAATGCATTGTAAACGATACAACCTTTATAATGTTTTCATTGAATTTCTTTAAAGTAGCAGTATAGTGGGTGCAAAGATCCATGAACCTGCATCAACTAACAAAAATTTGTCATCAAGCAATAACATCTGTCATCTCTTGTGCTGTGAAGATCTCTGTGTTTTTTGCACCTTGTTATTTACTTTTATTTATCAGTTATTTGTTATGCTTCAATGTTGTATAGTAAGATACCAAATTTCACTTCTTAAGTTCGAAATTTGACTTTGCGCAGATGAGTCATGAGGGTTTGCACCCACATTCCTCTATTGATAGTTCTCCGTTTTTCCAATTAGTTGCGAATTATGATTCCAGTTACGTTGTAATTGATTAAAAATCTCACTGGATTCTTTTAGTCCCACTGCAAAGTATTATGGGTTCTTACCTAGTCAAGCAGTGCAATTTGCGCAAAAAAGCGCGATATGCAACGGTTCGAGTAATTGAAAAACGCACTATCGCTGTTTGGATATATAGATAATCCGCTCGAGGGTTCATAAAACGCACCTATTCCTCCATGTCAAATGAAGTGCATATATGCAACCCATTATACAATAACATCCATTGAAATAATATTAATAAATATTACAAAATAACTACACCTACACGCTTTTTTTGTAGTTTTTATTTGGAAAAATCCTTTTTTTGTTTGAAGATTTTCATAAAGATTGATTTGATTTTTCCGCCCACAAAATTTCTAGTTATAATTTGATTGGTTATAAATATGAAATTTTGATTGGTCATTGTGGTATTTAAATTGATCACGTGACAACAAACACGTGAATATCCAACCAATGATATATTTAATTTAAATGTCAAAAGTGTCATAAAAAACTTAACCTTTAAGCGATTATTTACGTTTTTATACAAATTTAATTCATAATAATAAAAATAGTTGTTTGACCTTTTTTTTTGGGATCATCTTATCATAAAAATTTCGAATTGATAAAGTAATTAGATAGAAGATATTTAAAAACATCGTATTTTATCCTAATCTAATATTTCTAGTGTGTTCTTAATTCTCTGTTGATACACAATCAAGAGAGATAGTTTTTTCTGCTAAAAATACAATTAGAGTGAATTTTATTATAAAATGGGTGGTAAATATTCATCACTTGATCCAATGCAGATTGAAGTACCGGAAATTGATGAATTATTATCAAGAGATGGTTATTTAAAACCGTATGAACGGGAAATACGTCGCCGGTAATTTAAATTTATTACTCCTGTTATTATTATCATATCAATGATTGTCATTGAGAAGGTCAGTGAAGGTTAAATTGATGTAAATATTTTTTTTTGTCCCCAATTTCAGTTATGGATGTTTTAAGGATCTTCTTGAATCAATTGATGAAAATGGGGGTGGTTTAGATGAATTCACAAAAGGCTATAAATATTACGGAATCAATGTACAACCTGATAATACGATTATTTGCCGGGAATGGGCACCAGGTGCTAAACAATTATTCCTTGCAGGAGAATTTAGTAAGAATCGATTCAATTTATCAATTAAACACAATTAATACAATTTGTTATAGATGGTTGGAATCGAAGTAGTCACCCTTATAAAAAATTGGAATATGGTAAATGGGAGCTAGTATTACCACCAAAATCTGATGGTAGTTGTGCTATAGCACATTTATCTGAATTAAAAGTTGTTGTTGAAACACAGAATGATACAAAAGTTGATCGTTTATCACCATATGCAACATATGTTGTTGAACCACCGAAAAATGAAGGTACAATATATAAACATAAATTTTGGAATCCACCACAACAAGAACGTTATCAATTTAAATTTAATAAACCAAAGAGACCGAAAAGTTTACGTATATATGAATGTCATGTTGGTATAGCAACATCTGAATTAAAAGTTGGTACATATGATGAATTTACTGATAATATATTAGAAAGAATTGTACGTCAAGGATATAATACAATACAATTAATGGCAATAATGGAACATGCATATTATGCTAGTTTTGGTTATCAAATAACAAGTTTTTATGCTGTATCAAGTCGTTATGGTACACCCGAACAATTAAAACGTTTAATTGATCGTGCACATCAATTAAATTTAATTGTATTACTTGATTTAGTACATTCACATGCTAGTAAAAATGTAATGGATGGTTTAAATCAATTTGATGGTACAGATGGTTGTTATTTTCATACAGGTAGTCGTGGTGAACATACATTATGGGATTCACGATTATTTAATTATCAAGAATATGAAGTGATGAGATTTTTATTATCAAATATTCGATGGTATATGGATGAATATCAATTTGATGGTTTTCGTTTTGATGGTGTTACATCAATGTTATATCATTCACGTGGTATTGGACAAGGTTTTAGTGGAAATTATGATGATTATTTTAATTTAAATGTTGATACAGAAGGTGTTGTTTATTTAATGTTAGCTAATCATGTTATACATACATTATATCAGGATGCAATTACAATTGCTGAAGATGTATCCGGTATGCCAGGTACTTGTCGTCCAATTAGTGAAGGTTGTCTTGGTTTTGATTATCGTTTAGCAATGGCTATACCAGATAAATGGATAAAATTATTAAAACATTATTCAGATGAAGATTGGGAAATTGGTAATATTGTATTTACATTAACAAATCGTCGTTGGATGGAACCAAATGTTGCATATGCTGAATCACATGATCAAGCATTAGTTGGTGATAAAACAATTGCATTTTGGTTAATGGATAAAGAAATGTATACACATATGTCAACATTATCAGAACCATCAGCAATTGTTGATCGTGGTATAGCATTACATAAATTAATACGTTTTATAACACATTCATTAGGTGGTGAAGCATATTTAAATTTTATTGGTAATGAATTTGGCCATCCGGAATGGTTAGATTTTCCACGTGCTGGTAATAATAGTTCATATCATTATGCTAGACGACAATGGCATTTAGTTGATGATCATCTATTAAAATATAAATATTTAAATAATTGGGATGCAGCAATGAATCATTGTGAAATTAAATATGGTTGGTTAGCATCATCACCAGCTTATGTTAGTTGGAAACATGAAGATGATAAAATTATTGCATATGAACGTGCTGGTTTATTATTTGTATTCAATTTTCATCCAACAAAAAGTTTTGCTGATTATCGATTAGGTATTGAAGATGGTGGTGAATATAAAATTGTTTTATGTTCAGATGATGAACAATTCGGTGGTTATAATCGTATCGATACAACAATACATAATTTTACTAAACCTGAAGGCTATAGTGGTAGAAGAAATTCAATTCAGGTAAATATACCATAATCATATTTTAGAATAAAAAATTAATATAAAAATATTACAGGTTTACGTTCCATCAAGAACTTGTATTGTTCTTGCTCCAGTTAATTAATTGTTATTTTTGTGCTGTTAATATATGAGTTCGTGGTGAGATTTTCGGATCAAATACCGAAATTATTTCACCTTTACTTCCTAAAAAAAAAAAAACCAAAAACAAAAATTAGTGGTAATTTACAAAAAATTATATTAAATTACCTGTTTCTTTAATATAAATCAATCTATCTAATAGAATTATTGTTTCAATCAATGGTGCAAACATCAATCTTAACGAATAAAAAATTACAACCTTTTTCCATTCATCCAAATAACATTCAATATTGTCTTTTAAAGATGCCTCTGGTAGTTTCAAATTTAATTTAATTAAAGCTCTTTTACAATAACTGTAATGAGATCATTTGGCAACTATCAATATATTGTGCAATATTTTATTGTCTACCTTGTAAAACTTAAATCTTCTGTATAATTGACATTACTTAAAGCTGAATGTTGTAAATCTGGTCGATGTTTAACAATCAATTTCTCTATTAATGCCCTATATGTGTGGATTTTTAATTTCCAATATTCCCCATATCGTAGTCTATCAATATAATTTTCAATAGCATGACAAGCAATCTCCTTTGAATTATAATCTAATTGATAGTTTTTATTTAAACAATATTGACTTAAAGGAAATCCCGGATTTTTTGGTCTAAAATTAAAGAAATTAGCTTTTTTTATATAAAAAAATATGAGTATTACATTGATGATAGTTTCATGTAACAACAACCCACAATATTGATGAATTTGATTTGTTCACAATTACAATAAAGTCTTAAAAGGGTAGCACCTAAATCACCACAAGGATGTAGTCCAACTATACCAAATTTACAATTAATTCCATTAAAATCGAAAGCTTTTTTAATAATTTCTAAAAATTCATCTACAGTTAGATTGAAATCTAATCGTTTATTAATATGAATGGTTTTTGTAAAATTTTGATTATAATTATGTTTTTGTAAAATCTTCTCAAATTGATCATCCAGTATCCTATAATTTTTCGTTAATAAAATAAATTGCGTTATCAGTGGATAATTTACCCGGCTTCTTTGCTTAATAATTCTTGAGCTTCTATCGTACAAACTTTGAAACCATATCCATAATTTAATAATCGACTTAAATGACCTAAACCAGCACCAATATCAACGATATAGAAACAATCAGTTTCTAAAGCTGTTTTGTAACACATCTACAATACTCATGAATTATTTATTGAAATAATAAAATAGAACTAAGTCGTACTTTCGTCATTAATGATATTTCGTGGCGTTTCTTCAATTTGACTCTTTTCCAAAATGATTTCATCAATTTATCGTCATTAAAACTACAATAATCTACCAATTGTTCATTATCACTCTTTCTAGAAATAGTGACTTGTTTCAATAATTGTTTTAGGGCTAAAATTGATAAGGGCCAACAATGATTCCTGAAAAAAAGTAAACGAAAATGTTTGATAACGAAGTAATTGGGAACAAATCAAAATTACGTCATAGGAGCATCGTAATCTAATAATTCAGCAATTTGATCAGAACTCAGATTTCCTAGAGTATTTTGTAGATTTTGACTGAGTTTATTCCAATGTTTTTCTGTAAAAAAGTCCTAAAATATTGATTAGAAATCAACAAAAGATAACCTCAAAATTTCGTTTACCATCACATAAGAATTGATAAGTTGGGAATATTTCTTATGAATATTGTAACACAAATCTATCATTATTTTGTTGTTGTCCATTTCGTAAAGGTGGAATAATTGTAAAAATATGTATAATAAAAAGTAAATACAGTAAATTTAAATATCAATATGTACTTTAGTAATTTTTACTTTTCGATTTCTAATTTAGGGAAATTTTACTACGAAAATGGCATTATGTTGGTAACACGAGAATTAGTTGCAAAGGCGGTAAAATTTGAAAATCGCCCTCAGATACAAATTACAAGCAAAAATGATAAAATATCAGATTTTAAAGTTAAACAACCAATTTTTACATCGATAATATTATATCGTCTTTGTAATTCTATCGGCTGACTTTGTAAATTATTATAAATCTATATACGAGTAAAAGGAAATTAGAATTAATCCGTCCAATTCAAATGCAACCTACGTCTTCATCTTTATATGTAGGGCGTTGCTTAGTTAATTCGAATGGAATCCACATCTTAATCTTCATCTTCAGCTTCTCCTCACCCATTTATAGCTGACAAACTTGGCCAATAGTAGATAAGTTCACATCAGTGGCGGCTCCTCTGGAGGTGCTGTAGAGCTGCAGAACTGCCGAATTTTTTGAGTTTATTGTTTATATTTCGATAATTTTGCATTTAAAATCAAAATTTTATTTAAACGCTTCTGCAAATACTTAGGTATGTATTAGACATCACATGGGCAGCTATCGATAACAGAAATATCTCAACACAAGTAAGTCAGCTGAATAGTGGTCACTACGTCGCGTGAAACAATAGAAAGTTTAATTGGCGAAGCAGACTGTTCTGTGCTCCATTCTGCTTACCCCCTCACACCAGCGCAGTCCCCGCAATTACCTATATCACAATCGGAGAATCTAGTAGGATTTGAACTGCATTCTCTGCAGAACTAAATTAGTTATTGAGTGTTTTTATGAATGGATTTGATTTAATATTAAGTACATATAATCAATATGGACGTTATACATAATTTAACAATACAATTTTTTTATAAACTGGCGTATGAAGATAAACTAGACAGAAAAAAATGGACATTTTCTCCGCAGACCCCCCATAAATGTTTGATAGGAGCCGCCACTGGTTCACATAGTAAAAAAACAGAGATATACGGTGCAATTCAAACACAAATCTTCATCTTCATCTTTATCTTCTTCTTGCTCCTTAGGGGTATTCATGTCAGCTGTAAATGGGTGGAGAGAAGATGAAGATGAAGATAAAGATTTGCGTTTGAATTGCACCGATAAATTTGCAATAGGACGAAGGATAGATATATGATTTAAATGTCCCGCTCAATCTGGCTGGGCGGAGCAAGCAAATCTTCAATGAGTGAGGACGCTTGAATTGCCATTTCTTTGTCGATATCCTTAAAGAGCCAGAAGAAGATAAAGATGAAGATGTAGAGTTGCGTTTGAATTGCACGGATTGTCATTTTTAAAATATCGTTTGCCAGATTACGTCTTAAAATCAAGCAAAAGTAGATAAAATTCTAGTGGAAATTTTAAATCCTCAATGTCCTCTTAGGGAGTCGGAAGATAAAGCTAAATGAGCTAGTTAGTGCCTTCTTAGGAAAATGAAAATTTAAAATGGTCAGTTCTAAGCCCAAAGATGGTACGGCAGAATGAAATAAAATTTCACAGGTGAAGAACCGTTTCTGTTGAATGTTTTCCTGTCGGAAAGCAGAAGCATTCGAATCAATCTCTGGAAAAATAAATATTTAAGCGAGTAGATAAATAATTCGTCCGTTCATATCAAATAAGCGCCTGAAAAAAAAGCGTAAAGTAGTCAAAATTTTATTAGGTGATTATCGAACGAAATAAATACGCAACATGAAGGTGATGGCAGTATGCGTTTGGAAAACGTTGAAAATTTAAAACGTACTGTATTGAATAATTCATGTTGTTTTCGGGAATACTTATCATTTTGAAATTTTAAAAAGGAAACGGTTGCTGAATTGAATTATAGGAAAATAAATAAAGAAATTGGGACGAGTGTTAATTTTGGTGGAGGCGCCGGGCGAACGTATTACTCTTTCTATTCTACAATTCGCTTTTATTTGTATTTATTGTAAATATAATTACTGATCTTTGTTATTTGTAAAAACTTAATAACTGGACTTTAGTAAATGTTGAAGTTAGTTTCGGAAGTTTCAAATTGGTTGTTTGTCATCATTGTGAAAGTAACAAAATGAGAATTGATGGAGTGGAAGGGTATGAGTGTAAAGCTTATTCAAGAACTAATGGTTCCATTTGTTAGCAGGATGTAGTGCGGAAGATTCGAAAAGATTATGCAGTGCAATAGTATCTTTCACATACATAGAAATAACGATTTTTCTTTCGTTTATGTTTTTTCCTTGTTGATATACGAAATATCTTGATAACAATCTTTGTAGAAACTTTAAAACGGCAAATACTTATGGTTAATCAGTGGTATGACTTTTCGAATTTGTTATTTAAGAGGGGAAATTTAATTTGATAATAATGAGTTATGATGATGCGCGAGGGGTTGAAAAGATATATATTTTGGCTATATAGTAACCAGAAGAATAGTAGCACGTGTTGATGATATAATCGATGTTGAGCTTGCGCTCCGTCACCATTTCAATTCAGTCGTGACGTGGGCGTCGGCCGTAGAAGCCGCCGTACAAGTGCATGGCTCGACCAGCCAGGAGCGTGGTGGGCTCCCCGTGAGGATGGCCGGTCGTCGAAGTAGCTCAATCGGTTGCCGTTCACTTATAGGCCGACGTACCTCTGTTTATGTTACTTCATACGATCCCGTCAAGGTAAACCGTATTTAACCAAAAAAAAAACAAAACAAAAAAGCCCGAAACAACCACCAACGGCAAACATCTAAACTGGTCCTGGAGTCTGACGGCATGCGTCTCATGTCAAATACAATTCTATACAAAACAATCCATTTCTAATACAATTAAACGATATTTTGTTGTTTTGTTTGTGAATTGTGTTCAATTTTCAATTAAACGTCGAACAATAAAGCTAATGAAAGCAACCATAAATCCAACCAAAAAAAATTCATGATCCAAGGGTGTTTTTTTTTTCGTTATTCGAAACAATTTTTTTCCAATTTCTTCTCGATATACAATTACAAAACACATAATTAGAAATGATATTAGTAAAATATTGATATATTCTATACGTGTACACAAATGACAGGTTTTAATTATATTAATTGACGCTAGACTATAGTATAATAAGAGGATTGTATTTTGAAACAAACCTCGCATGTCCACTTAAAAATTGATCTGAAATTTAATTATCTCGGTTGTGTTATGTATCTTTCGGCCTCTATAGAGATACATACAACAAAACAACAATCAATGAAATGTTAACGTAAAACAATAACATATGTACGGTATAATTATGTTTTGTTTTACTAAAATTAAAGCTACCAAACAATTATTAATACATATATTTGTTCCAATATGGCATAACTGAAGCAGTCAGAAGTAATAAAGTGAAAAAATAGAAGCCCATATTTGTACGTACATCCATACATACAGAGTGGATGATACATAGATGTTCTGTCTATATTATGCTATTTATAATTCATGGAAAAAATACTGAGGGGGATGAAATGTTTATCTCAGACTAGGATTATATTGGATGCGTGTTGTAGGTATGCGATACAATTTATTTTCCCTGCTTTTATTACAAGTGTAATTTAAAAAAATTACCAAAATTGCATAATTTCTTCGAAATTTATTGATACTTGAATTCAGTGGCGGAGACAGGAATTTGGGTTCTGAAGCCTTCTCAAAGGAGCAAACAAAAAACTGGATCATATTATCAAGCCTAAGCTCTGGGTGGTCTCACTTAGAAACTATACACGCACTACATCCGGACCGTCCGTCACGTCTGCTCTGTCGAAAATTAATAGCATCGATTCTCGAATCGAGACGGGATGAGTCAACCCGTCTCGAAGAGAATCAAAGCTTTTAGCTTTTGACCGGAGGGGCATGACGGACGGTTCGAACGTAGTGCGTTTAATTTATTAAAGTGTGCTTTCGCTCATGTGATTTTCGGCTGCGGACAATGTGCACAATTATTGCTCTTAGGGAGGATTACGTGTACCCGTTTTCGCTTATGCGACCGGTCCGCGTAAAGCGTGCAGGGCGCGCATCTGACGCGTACGCAACTTAAACAGAAAAGAAAAACAAGTATCTGCCATAAGTACATTGTTTGGCTAAAATTTGATTGAAAATACATATTAAAACTAATTTTGTCTTGTGACGGATTGCACAAACGAAAACGGATTGTCGACAATGGCCGTCGAGAATCGTATAGGTGAAAACCCACCTTTAGTTGGGTGGTCCGGAAATTTGTGCTTTATTAGTTTTACGGTAGATCCGCCACTGGTTGGATTGTTGATAAATTTACGTTTAAAAAATCGGCAAAATTGCTTTTAATTTATTCTCGAATAAGGTCAAGAAATGTTAAAGTGTTTTAATAAAGGAACAGAGAAAGAGAAATAGGTGGAAAGAGGAGAAAAAAAAACAAGTTACAGCAGTGGTTGGTTGTATTTTCATGAATTAATGATGAATCTCCTGCATAAAGCTCATAAGCAACCCATTCAAACTCCAGCCTACAGGTAATAGATTATAAAACATGCATTGCAAATCGGCCACTATACCTATACAGTATGGAACTTTACAAAAGCCAACAACATGATAGATGTATATTTATATATGTGTTTGTGTATACCTACTTATAATGTTGGGGTATATACCTCTTTTGTAATTATTTCAAATATTTTCGTTGCAAAATTGAATAATACAGTTAATTGAATTTTGTACAAAATTTGTTAGTCCTTGAAAGCTGTCTGAAAATTGAACTCAAATCAAACAGTTCTCTCTATTCTACGTTTGTGAAACTAAACTTTTTAGTTGATTAAACCTAGAAATGACCAACTGTTTAGTTAGTAAACACAACCATAATAATGAGAAATAGCACACAAACAAAAAGTTCTCGTATTGCTTTTAATCAAACATGAGTCGTATAAAAGCCTAATTGTAACTAAACAAATAAATCTTTTCCGAAAAAGATATTTCATCGACATTACAAAATCCAAACGTAGTCTAAATTGTTGAAATTTACCTTTAAAAAGCATACAAAGTTTTGGTAAGCTATTTGACTAAAGTTGTTTGTACTTAGTGCGTGCTGTAGTAGCTAGTGTTGTGGATTTTACCATTTCCCAATAGAACAGTTAGTAAACAATCTGGTTTATTATCCACTCCTCCTAATTCACGATTTTCACAGTCAAAATTGACAATTTGCTCCTAGAAATTGTCTAAAAATCAAAATTAACTCCAGTCGATTAATTTAATTTAGACTTTATTCGTAATATTGAACCATAGAAAATAAGTAAAGAAATTGTAAAAATTGTAACAAATCATCATTAAAAGAAAACCAATCAATTAACAACTAGTTGCTTCAAGTCACGCATATTTCGAAGCAACATGTTCAAACTATATATCAACTTATATCGCTTCTAATTAATAAGTCGGAAACAATTTGTTTTAGTCCTATACGTATATTTGTAAAGTAAGTAAAGGTCACAATTCAACTTGGAAATTTTTAATAATTAATAATGTTCGATTAATCATTAGAAGCTAAAAATTTCTCTCAATATTGACGCTATCGAAGTATTATATTTCAGTCACGATTATAAAAATAATATTAAGAAATAACGAACAATATGAGCCGTTTTTTTCTATCAATTAGAGATATTAAGCTTAATCCATCTTCGTCAAAGCAATAATTAGAAGGAATAACTAGATATAGTTGACAATATGAAACACGTAAAAAATGATAAAAGAAAGACTCGATTTTTTCACGTAATTCTATCAATTAAAACACAGTATTTACCAAAAAAAAAAAAACAAGAAATAATGTAAAAATAATCAAATTGTGTTGTTTTCTTTAAAGTAATTGTATTCGAAAATAAAAAAAAACAAAGACAAATTAAGAGCAGTCGTAATTTCTTTTTAAAAGTAATAGCTTTAGAGAATATTGAGACTTGAGTCGACACAAATGCTTTTAAATTACCATCCAAATAAATGAAAGGATATTTGTATATATGTATCTTTCTTTTCAATATATCTATATATATGTATATAAAATAGGATTACAATACAATTCTGTGATAATAACAGAAAGATTGGCATCAATTCAATTTAGGATTATTATGAAAAGCAGTTCAATTCCATTTTGATGATTGACGAGAAAAAATTTGATAAAAATCTAATAAAATTTGTGTGTCACCTTTATTATTATTATTATCAAACGATAATAAGTTTCGATGATCAAATATAGAAAATTTGGTTTTCTCAAGGTACATTCTATTCTATTTTATTTTATAAAATAAGTAAATATATTATATACTAGTGTGTAATTATGGTAATTTTATAGATCCTCGTATCTTTCCTTTGTCCTGTTTTACATACTTCATTGTATCATCACCCTCTAAGCCCTAATTAGTTTCTCTTCACAACATTATCGTTTGTGTTTATGTTTAAGTGAAAACATATTGAAATTTAACGTTAGAAAAAACAAACTCTACTAGGGATAAGGCGATTAAAATAACGAGCTAACGTTTATATATTGTTGAAAATTCGATGAATTTTATTTTCTACCCTTTAGAAATTCATGTATCATAGCTTCCGGTGCGTACATGAATCATCTATTACACGGTTGGATTCCATTATTATTTTTTTTTGTTGTCAAAAATACATATAAACATTTCTCACTAATTAGTCCTTTTCGTAGTTTCTGTGCAATGGTGGCGTTCCATGTTTAAAGCTCAAGTTTTCGAGTGCGCGACAAAATGACTGCTATACATAACTTTACTACTCTACTAGAACACGGCGCTCAGTCTGACAAGGTGTATGAAACGTAGCGCCAGCCGTGACTTCGGTGGTATATTTTGATACGCCACAACCACAGACAATTAACATGTGGTTTATTATTATTAAGTGCGATATAACTTGATAGGAAATTATTTATTTAGAAAAATATTCGAATTCAATTAAAACCGGCATGTCTCACCATAACCATCACCATCACCACCATCATCATCATCATCATCATCACGATATCGACAACAATCTCAATATGGTGTGTGTGCATTTTCTGTTTAAATCATCCCCATACATAATAGATAAAGACATGCATGCCACACATTTTATTATACCAACACAAACACACACACACAAATAATTACCACATGAGGACACCGGAATTACCGCAAAAATCCTTTTCTATCTTTGTGTTGATTATTTAGTTGCTTTAATTATGATTTAAAAACAATACACAATTTTACGGTTATTGATAAAATAAGCTATCAATAATTGATAAAAACAAAAAACTTTTGTCTTTAATTGAACAAACTGTAAAGTGAATGATTATATTATAGATTGATGCTCTTAGCTTTGGAAATTCTTCATTATAGATCAATAAAACGAAATTATTGGAAGCGTATATTACAACAATAACGTACAGAATTTGATTTAGAAATGTACTTTTGTGCAAAATGATTTAAAGCATGTGTCATGTTGAAATTTTTTTTTAGGCTTTTCAAGATTTCACGATAACGTCCACATTTTGATCATAACACTACGATAAAATAAGCCTTTAATTTTTGAGTTGAATCTAGTTTTTGAATATAACGAAATTTTTTTTATTGATTTTCCTATAGAGAATAATGATCGATTTTCTAATAAATATTTGTATTTCTTTTATTATAAATGATTGTTTCAGGAGAAAATTCAATTTAGTAAATGTAGATATATTTGAAGTAATTTCATCCTGATATTATCCTATAATAACTTCTGTCCCTTGAGAGATTCATAAAATTTCAGTTAGTCGAATTTTTAAGTCGTTTTATTTGTTCATTTAATGGATTATTTTTTATTTTTAATTTTATTTGCCCAGAAACTAAACAATAACAACTATTATTATAAGGAAAAATTCTTAAACACGCGACACTTGTCTAGATGTTTTATAATATATTATAGCGTGCTAATATATTATTTAAATCTATGACACAGTTAAATATGCAAAATAATATTATTTTAGAAGAATTTTTTCAACCATATTTTCTCACATTTCCGATATTTCATAAATAGATATTCAATTTCGATTGAAAAAAACTATATAAATATATTTGTTCATTCGTTCGTCTTGGATTACTTTATTTGAAGATCTTTTTCTTTTTTCTTTTTTCTTCTTCTCTCAAAAGATCGTCAATCACGTTAGTTCACCACGTGCCTTGTCATGTTCATGAAACATGAACTGTTACAGGAGCGAGTTTTCTAAAGGAAATCTTCAATTATCCTTTATGCATTTTTGGGTTATTTTTATTTACTTTTATAAATATTTCAATAGGATGGTCGTTTATTTCTTAATATGATTTTAGTGAATTGTTGAAATGATGGTGGTTTATTTTTCAGTTGATCGTTGATATAAATGGACAAGTGGCTTTATTCAGAGATTTATTAATACACATTGGACAGACGAGGGATTGCCCAGAATTAAGGGAGAAAATCAGAAAATTACGACGAAGTTGTGTAGAAGCTTGTAAGCATACGAGCCAATTAATTCTGCCACAGTTACGTAGGTAAGTTGTTTATTCAATACTATCACAATTTATTTATTTTCGATTAACCGTTGACTATACGAAAACTTTATTTTGAATTAATAATGCCACCTTAAACAATCAACTTAATACAGTTAATAATAATTATTATTATCGAAAAACAATAATTATTGTTACATTAATTATTGATTCAATTTTTTTATTGGAATAACCATAAAAGATAAGCTGAAATGAAATTAGATTAACTGAAAGTTTTCTTTTCATTGGAATCTTTCAACTGATATTCTTTTTTTTTTTAATATTGATACGAGATAAGTTCACTGTGTAGCGTCTTGAAACGAATAAAATCAGATAAAATGCGAGGTTTCTGTCGTCTCTTGGACGTCGATTGATCTATAAAGAAATACGTAGATTTTCAGAAAAGAGGATGTAGGCGACATATTGAGCTCAACGATTTCTCTTCTCTGAATACCAAAGAACTAACAATATTATTCAAAAAAAAATAAAAAATTGAAAACAAATTAGTTTCATATTGTGTGCATTATTTAGATGTTTTCAATGCAATTCCATTGAAGATCAACAATTGATCAATAAATATGTCGTATTTCTACCCCATATCATCATTACACTAATTTTAATAAAATATTACCATTAATGATAATAAGCCAAATGGAAAAATAAGAATCGACTCGATTATTGACATTGATAGCAAAATTACCAAAGATACTGGATTTTGTTAGATCTCCATCTGGAAACTGCGAAAAGAAATCCTGAATGTGTGTAAATTCTGAAATATTTATTACGGTACCTTATCCGAATAAATCTGTCGATATCCTGACTCGTTCAACAGGATTAATTTTTAATTATCCATCAAAAAAAACAAAAACAAGATAAATCAACAAAAAAATTTATCCAACCGAAAAAGCAATAGTTTGACTGAAAAATTGTAAAATTGAAAAACTAGAAACAACATTTAATTTATAGTTTTGACTTTTAGAAATAAATGTAAACAAGATATTGTGGTTTATGTAGGTCAAACGAATTTATTACTGCACTTTTCTTTGCAAAAAGCCGGAAAAGCTCTGTATTTTTAAATATTTTATCGATTCCAAGTTTTTTTTTTTCGGTAGTTTAGTTGGTAGAACACTTAACGCGAAATTAAGAGGTCCCGGGTTCAAGTCCCGGTCGAGGCCGCTATACTTTTCGGATATAATTAACATTGATTTCGGCTTGTCAGCCATTTTCAAATGTGTTGACGATTAATTCATTCATTTTTTTTTTAATTGTGACTTATCAATAACTTCTATTAAATTTACTGATTAAGTAGATTGTGTCATTTTACTGAATAATGATTGAGAAATTCTTTAAACACGCAAGAAAATACTTACTAATTAAAATGAAAATTTGTTGTAAAGTTTCCCTGTAAATTGCATTATTAATAAAACTTTACATTCATGTATTTTGGGATATATACCTATGTTTCAATGTATTTCGTACAGTCATGTTTGATTTATAACATGACAAAACCAGGAAGGTTAAACATATACCTATCTCCAATTGCTTGACTTTATAGTAGGAATAATATCGTATCGTATTTGCATAAAGGTTACTTTATTGGTGTTGTTTATCATTTAATCAAAAACACTCTCTATCACTATTATTATTATTATTATTATTATCATCGTTAATCCAATAATTTTGAAAATTTTGAATAAAAGAAACTCCTGTTCAAGTACGATATACATAAATAACCAACTTTCGAATCACGATAGAATTCGGTAGAAAACTTTATTTTGAAGTTTAACGAACAGTAAAATCGCAAAGGAATAGCTGGTATACATCTTACATAATCTTTAATCATGTCGACGTTCTATAAGTTGAAAAAACTTAAATAAGTAAAATAGTTTGTCAATTGGATGGTTTTTGAAAAACAGTTGATTCGAAAAAGTACAATCAATATAGTAACATATAGATTTTTTTTTAATATAAATGTTTTGAATGTTTGAAAGTAATGAAAAGCTCTGGCAGCGATTTGAAGAAGACGGAATTGTAACAGATTGGGTCAATGGGTCTTTGTGTTTTAGATTTTATCGCCAACAAATGGTATAGTATGTAGTGGAGAATTCCTATATTTCACCCAAAGATTCTTTTATATTTGACTGTAAATTCATTGACTTGCCCTCACATAAATTTCACCATCGGACCAACTATAGGTAGTAGGTATCCGTTTAGGTATTTCAATTATCAATGGAGAAACTATAAATTACATGTAGGTGGTTTGAATTTTCTCATTCGTATTGTTCGAATAGGGTGCGGATGATGGCTTGATAGATCGAAACTAGTACACTAACAATTACAAATATCATTGATTAATTATCTCGTCACCAAAATAGTTTGTTTTTTTATGGAATCCGGTTTCTTTGACCTTTGTTACGTGTAGGTGTTATTATATATAGGAAATTTTGGTCATCATTAATGTGGTAATGAATTTATTGATTGTTTTCAAATAAGATAGATTGTTACAATTATATAGAATATACATAGTAGTTTTGGAATTGGTGATGATTATATTGCATGGATTATATTGGTATTTCATAGTTATAAGTGATTAGAATCGGATTCAGTTGAACATAGAGAATAATATTCTGTTCAATGTTGAATAGGAGAAGAAGGATTGAGATGGGAATTATAACTAATACGATTTCGTCTATATATAAGCACACGAATTTTGAATTGTTGCCGTTTTTGGGAAGCTCTATCTACTTGTAGAAATAAGTATAATACAATGGAATTTAATGATTAGATTCAAGTTTGACATGTTTAAATAAGACTAATAATTAATTTATTAACAATAGAAAATTAGAGAAAGGACTAAGGATGTAGTATAAATGTATATATACAGGGTGTAATTAAAATCCCTTACAATATTCAAAACTCACCATCCCTATGGGAAATAGAGAACAATAAGGACATTTTGAGGAGTCAACGAGGGAAAGAGATTTGATCAAAATTCTAACCATTGTTTAATGGTCACTAACCTACCGTAATGATATCGTCGACCGTAATGTGATCGCTGATAAGAATGCCGATACACAAAATACATGGAAAACTGTCCGAAATCCATGGGCTATCTTAATCAGTCGCACCTGAAGAATGAATGTCGATTCATTAAACCAATTCCTTCGTTATCTATGTCTCGCTCGTTTGTTTGATTTCTCGAAAACAGGGCCATATCGACCATCTATTGCATAATAAAATTTTGCTCTATTTTTTGTGGTCTATCAGTGGTTTGAAATATGTAAGGGATTTTAATTACACAGTGTATAGTATATGTGTATATTACTTTTACGGTACTCTGAATTCTTCAGTAAAGAATAACGCAAGAACGATTTTATTCAAAGTTTTTACAAGTTTCTTTGCTTTCTAATTTCAATTTCAGAATGATGGTCATCTAATTCTTGCCTTATAGTGTTCTATTTTGCCTGGAAATCATCTTAGTTAATTAGGTGTTGTAGATTAACTGTTAAATAAGTAATTAGAAACAAGTCGATTTCTCATCAAAATTAATTGGAAATATATTGTTTGGTCCTAAAAACAGATTAAAGAGTTACACAAAAGAACAGTGATAAAAACAGTAATATGTGATAGAAACTCAATCAATTCTCAACTTCTATCGTTTTGTTTAAAACAAAGCATATTCACACGAGTTAATTTAATATTGCCGTCTATTTATTCCAAAATCAATGAATTGGAATGGCACATGATAATAACAGAGCAAGTTCACTATAAATTAACATCAAACATGACCTGGGACTCTTTGTTGCCGGTTAGTCTCGTTAATTGAATATTCTTTCTTAAATGAGTATAATATCTATATATATTTTTTTATTACCTACCTGATGATAAACAATTAATTTAACCGTATATTCGAATATTTTTAAAAGCAAAATTCGGAGATTGTTAGTATCTGATTTAAACGTTAAATCAACAATAACTAAAATCAACAAGGGAATTAAGGGAAGAGAAATCTCGAATGTTCAGTAGAAATATATTTGCTGAGTAGACAGTCAATAGCTGGTTGCTTAAAGAGGGTAAATTCAGATATCAGATTAACCATTTTATAGATAAAAATTGTTCGATTAAAATCTACTAAGCATCTATAAATAGAATAATAATAATAATTTTTTGTGGGGCTATATTTCACTGAAAATACATAATCATTCGAGTTTCTTTTCAACATCGAATTACTGCAACTACAATACGCCTTTTGTTGTCGTTTTATCACGATAAAAGCCAAAGAAAATTGAAGAACATGTCATCAGGACTAATTCACCACTACCTATTCAACTACATACTACAACAATACAATAGATTTTGAGGTGAATTTTCTTTTTCCGGTTAATAAAACTTTTGAATGGTCCATTAAAGATAATCCCGTAAAATAATTATGGTAAAATTAACCAACCAAACTACTGTTTTATCTATTAAAACCAACATTCCTTGACTATTTCCAATGATTGTCAGTAAATAATTAACTGTGTTTCAAGATGATGGTTTTCGGTTTCATTATCCCATATATTAGAACCTTTTAAAACATAAAAGGGTGAATTGCATGGATGCTCAGGATAACGTATCATTTTGTGAATATAGTTATTTCTAGAAACGTAAATATCAATTTGCTTGTAGGCATACTTGAATAACAGACGTGTGAAACATATTTCTGAACAAGAAACTAGTTGTTGACACACTTCTCTAATGAGCTGTTCTAGAGTTGCCGTTTCAACTTATCTTATTTTTCCCACTTTAACAATACAAATCTCTAATTTATTAAATTTACAATTAAGTATTAATCTATTTTTTGTTTTGTTTTAATTTTCATATTATATATAGTGCTGTTGCGGAAGGAATTCCAGCCGACAACCCTCATCTAGTACTTCTCTTCTTTATGTCGCAATTATTTCTTCGCGAACTCACCAAGTGCCACCGACTAGTTCAAATCATTCCTATGGATATGTCCGGATATTATGGTAATTTTTGTGAATAATTTTATCGTTTTTTTTGTGTGTTTCTTGTTTTGATAGTTTTGATTACAGATAACAGAGCTGGACCATCAAATTTGGGAAATGTTATCAGTCAAATACTTTTATGTAAACAAATAACACCAGATTTTAATCAAGAAGAGTTATGCAGTATTTCAAAGGATTCACAAGAGATAGCAAAACTTCTAAAAGAAATGCAGGAATATATGCCGAAACAGGAAAATAATTTGGGTAAATATATAATATACAGATCTATATCTATATACATACTATATATAAACAAATCTAGTAGTATTTTATTAATCGATAAGGGGTTGGAAATTATGAAAATGAATTAGTTACGGAAGTTGGCCAAGTCGAATGCCATTTTCCCGTCGTATCCTTAAACGGAAACCAGGGCTAGAGAGTGATTTGTGTTGAGTCATGTAATGAATAAAGCACTCCCGAAAACCCACCTATATACAGTTTCCAACAAACTTTTATTATATGATATTTTACTATGTAAATGATTAATTCAACACCAATCAATAAATAATATTTCCTTAATTTCGTATATAAACTAACATTAATTAAATGTTTGATTATACATAAAATCGTCCCAGTGGCGTAACTCCAGATTTGAGGCCCGGAGGCAGAGTTTTGTAATGGGCCACTTCCCTATATAGGGTGTAATTAAAATCCCTTACAATATTCAAACCCATCATCCCAATGGGCAATAGAGTACAAAGAGCATTTTGAGACATCGAAGAGACGGAATAAATTGGCCGAAATTGTAACCATTGTTTGATGGTCACTGGACTAACCTACCGTAATGTGTCGACTGTAATGTGATCGCTGATAATGCAACTTTTTCACGGAAGTTACACGAAAAGACTCCCAAAAATTGTCCTAAATGATGGGCTGACCTAATCAGTGACCATCAATCGGTCGGTTTCTAGTTCTTGGTACTGTACACAATAATACAACTACTAAAGACTAAAGTGATTAATTACTAACAACAGGTAATAAACAGTAGTCAACTAACAGTATGAAATCGCCTACAAATATACACTCAAATCAACATGCTAAATGCAGTGGCACCTGAAGAACGGATTTCGATTCATTAAACTCGTCTGACTGTCGCCTAGACAATTGTTTATCGACAAACAGATTCCTTCGTATATATGTTTCGTACGTTTATTCGATTCCAAAGGCTCTTAAACTGTTGACAAAATTTTCTGTATCTCGGGTCCATATCGACACACCACTATATAGCAAAAAACTGCTCTATTTTTTGTGAATTATCAGTGGTTTGAATTATTTATGGGATTTCAGTTACACAGTGTATACCCATATTTGCGGGTTTATGTGTAACCTATAATATATTTTACTCTACTTCCTTAGTGTGCCTATTCACATAACGATATCTGCGAGACCAGGATCTGCGAGATGAGATCTCCCGATCACGTTTTGCTACACACACAACGATGATTTTCTAGATCATCTGCTGCCCGATGAGTGAAGGTCATGAAATCTTTGTGTGTGTGGCGACGAGATCTGCGAGATGCATCTCCCGATCTGGTCTTTACGCAATGTGCAAATCTCAGCTAGTTTGTTATGACCATCTCCACTGATCTCTCGACACGATCTGCGTGTGTGTGGCGAATCAAAGATCCAACCGCAGATCTAGATCTGTGAAAGATAGACCTTGACGATCTGGTCGGCAGACCATGGTCGCTGTGTGTGTAGCAAACAAAAGATCTGATCGCCCGATGGATCCGCAGATCCTGATCTCGCAGATATCGTTATGTGAATAGGCACACTTAGTCATGTGGGTCCCCGGTGGCCCTCTTACATGCACGTGCCTCATGGTAGTTAGGCCACTGAATCGTCCTTACCTTTCGGTGAACTTTCAGGATTTGATTTACCAACAATTCTCATTTTACTGATTATTTTTTAATTTTTAGTAATTTGAGAATGCTTCCCCTTTGTATTTTCGTTATTTATGGATCAACTAAAAAGTAATTTACAGTTCCTTTTCTTATTTTTGATTGATTAAGATACATGGAACAGTGACACCAACTTATTTAATAATAATAATAATAATAATAATAATAATAATAATAATAATAATAATAATAATGTTGTTGTTTTGTTTTTTAATTTTTCTAGAAAAATCTTTTGCCCTAACAGAGGACCTTGCAAGTCAGTGGACCAATAAACGTCGAAGAAATTCGTTATACAAAAATATGGGTTTACTATGTTGTGTTCGTCGCCCTAATTATCTGTGACCAAATATTGTTATCTTAACATTAGGAAATTGATTTTCTAATGTATAGGAAGAAAAAAATGATGAAGATGAGAAGAATTTATGCCTTCTCCTGTTTTAAATTGATTAAATTTTGATTGTTTTTTTAATGTTTCTTTTTATATAAAAAAAAAAACGGCTTTCTTAGATTACTAAAGACAAATAATAATATTTATAAATGCAATATATGTTAATAGTTTTGGCCTATTTTGTGAATGGGTATACAATTGTAAGTTGATAAGCTCATTTAATTTGATGATAACAAATTGACCTATAATGGTATATAACTATTATTATCGAAAAATGTTAAGGCGATCATTTCTAATAGTTTACTATCAATTATTCAGTATTACAATTAGCGTAAGTTTAGATTAAACAAATCAATACTAAAAATATACCAAATAATTTGCACCACAATCGAATTTATTTAAACAACCGGTGATGGAGATAATTTTAAACAATTACCATTTTGCAAATGATTGATTTTTTGGGTGCCTTGAAATATCGTGTCCTCCCAATGATGATAAACTAAAAAAAAAAAAAAATTGATGAATTTGGTGTATTTTTGGTGGTAATATTTTGTTAAAATTCAATTGTGTATAGAAGAAAATTAATCTTGTTATTGATCTTCCGGTAACGTCTAGTTTTAGATTGTTAGTAAATTTAGTAAAATTATTAAATAATGTTATCTAGGATTGACGGCGGGTGGTTTTTTTTTGCACGCACATATACTTTTTTTCCTTCAAATCTTTATATTATAATAATAATAAAAAAAGTGGAAGAACACTTGAATTTCACATATATTCAAACAAAATCCGTCGTCATTACCTTTTTCGATAAAAGGTTTATTAGAGATTTACCAATAACTAAATCTGTTTATAATGAAATTGTCTGGCGCACGTTATCTATTATATTAATAAAACTGGAATTTCAATATCTACTAGTTATTGATGAATCTCTAATTAATATAGCGACCAATTAAACAAGTGATTTAAGCTATTATCTAAATTTATTGTTTAATACTTAAATAATTAATAAAAATTATCAAAAAAAAATTAAATTAATTAACAACAATAACGACTGTACTTACTGTATAATTATCAAAAAATTTTTGGC
Organism: Iselma pallidipennis; assembly: GCA_037464855.1. Classification (NCBI taxonomy): domain Eukaryota; kingdom Metazoa; phylum Arthropoda; class Insecta; order Coleoptera; family Meloidae; genus Iselma; species Iselma pallidipennis. The sequence continues at coordinate 86,919 of JAZBHA010000057.1, read as the reverse complement.
AATAATACAAGTTCAAATTTAGAGGCGATTTTCAAAGAGGGAAAAACTCAGGTACCGAAAAAATAAATCAAAACAAAAACAACAATTCCAAAAAATTATTAACAATAAATATTGAAAACGGTTTAAGTAAGTATAGTTGTTGTAATTATGGCCAAATAATAAAATCAAAAAAAAAAAAATAATTGAAAATTAAAGTGAATTCTCATTATACACCAATTTAGAAAACATATAAATATATAATATTTTATCATTATTATACATAATTATTCGTCGTGATTCATTGTTGTCTCTCGATGTTCTTAGATTAGTTAATATTTATAATTAATTATTAATTAATAAACAACATATTTATATACTAATATAATACATACCTAAGTATTAACTCTAGAATCTGTGATATAGTTGAAAAAAAAAAATTAAACAAATTCCGTCAATTCGTATTTATTATCTATAATAACTATGATTATATAATATAATATTTAATCCGTTAAAGAGATAAAAATAATAATTAACGATTAGTTTAGAATATAAGAACACTGTGGTTTCCAATAATATCTTATCAAAGCACTTTGATTTTTTCCTTTAAAAAAAGAAATGTCAATACTTGAATATTGTGATCAATAAAGTTTACAACAAATCAAACATGTTTTGCTATTCTCCTTATACAATTTTCTTTTCCATTTAAAATTAATTGATTAAAATGGATGATTAAACTTCTATAGTGGTGAGTTCCCGGATTTCAGTTACAGTAGACGATAATGTGGATTTTCAAAGTTTCATCAGAGGGCGCTTTCAGTAGCTTTCTTTCAAAAAGCTTGCAGGAAACTTGAGCTTCAACAGAAATCTAAAATGTTCTCGTAGACTTAAATCAATAATAATTGCTCTAGGACAGTTTTTTCAGTAAATTTTATCTATTTATTTATTGCAAAAATCATAAATTAATCAATTATTTAATATAATTATTATATTTAAACTTAATTGTACATATAGGGGCTGGTATAGTCCTGCCATCGGTCGACGCGTAATTATATTATCCTTGAGCTAAATTGGAGACAACTGTTGTTAGTTAGTAATCTTGTGGTTTTCTACACATAGAATTGATGTTGTTTAGGATTTGAATAAATTTCCGTGTAAATGAGGAAATATTCAAAGTTGAAATTGTTTTTGTAATTTACATGAAATATTGACGATAATTGAATGAAAATGAATAGGGAAAAACAACGATATTCGAAATGTGATGGAAATCGGGGGCCGCTTATTAGTTTTTTTTAAGATAAGATAAACAGTTGGTGGAATTGCATGTTGGAAACATTTTGTATTCTCTATTCGTTATATAGATGATCATTAGTGTTTCCTTTTTTGTTTGAATATATTTAACATTATTGAATAAATGTATTTTCGTAACAAGTAAGGATTAGTAGTGCGTTTTGAATCTTTTATGCATATCTATAGATATTGTTTAACATTCAAGACGTCCAAAGGTGTTATACAAATGCCCCGAAATTAGCACCTATCATAGTATAGTAATTGATATAAGTCACGCGTTGACTGACTCAAACACATTTATCAACAACCAAGGATGCATCCTTCCTCATCGGATATTAACGGACAACTTAGACCAAATTACTCTCTAACATGATTTCAATATCAAATACCTAACACTATATGTCACTAGAATCGTAGTATATGCCAAATTCAATATAACTAGAGGAAAATTCAAAGGTCAAACTTCCTACAGAATTTCATTATACTATAAACATCACCCTACATTCAATCATCATCAAACAATTCACAAACTGGAGACCCAATTAGTTTCAATACTGGCTATTTGGACAAAATCCAAAGTACATGTAGAGTGAATACGTTCAAGTTTCGGACATTAATAGAGATTTTTTTTTATAGACAGTTTTGGACAAAGCACTGATTAAGAGGCAACCCTTAAAGACCTAGCCTTACGTGAAAAATAATAAATCTAAAAATTTCGAAACATTTAGCCATTTTCCGATTGTCGTTTTGTTTTCAATCCAAAAGAGATAACAATAAAATCGATTGTTTGCATTGTTCCATGTTATCAAAACTAAAATTTTAGCCAACATAAACTCAATACAAAATATCAAGAACGATTTAAAAGTGATTAAAGTTGAAACTACATTTATACTGTTGTTGATTTAGGAAGTTTAACTTTTAACTTCAACACAATAATACATAGCCCGGGTATTATTATTGAAATAGAACGAATTTACAACATAGAAATATCACAAAATTGTTACCAATAATCTTATAATTTTATCATCTTTTTCTGTAAAATTTCACATCAAAACACAGCTGCGTATTGCTGCTGTACACTCAGATAAAATTGCACGAAGACAACATAAAAGCGAAAGAGTGGATTTGTTTAGACACACAATCCAATCTTCTCGTCGTCTGTTTTGAACACAATGAATTTGAGCTCTTGTGCATGTTTATGGATCATTTCTACCCTTATTTCGTCTCAACGTTTGAAAAATTAATGAAAACGATTTAATCGTACTTAACATTAACTAGTAGACAAATCAAATTATAAATATTATTTTAATATGTCGTTATCTTGTAAAATAATTTATAATAAAATAAAAGAAAAAAATCGTTCTGTGTGATATTTTTTTACAAGGTGTATGTTAGTCTGAAAAAACAACACGTGAATCTAATGAGACAAATGAAGCGTAAATTTTCTATATAGCTATCTCCCCAATGTTACTAAAGAGAGCACACCTACGATAAGGGTGAGTTGTTAACTAACACAGGAATTGCAAGAGGAAAGACGGCCGGAAGCAAATTCGAAAACAGGCCGAAATGCTAAATAAATTTTAACAACTCAAGGCAATATTACAAGCAAAAAAATTACAGGGAATCGAAATAATCACAATTATTATTATTATTATTATTATTATTTGAAATACGTTATTAAATTATCGAAAAAAACAACTCTTTTTCAATTATTGTTGTGATCTATCTGACTTGCTGTTGTAGATTTAAGATTAGAACTAGAAACGTTTGTTCCGGGGGCATTAAATATCGCAAAGTTAAATCCAACTGTAAGCTTGATTGTAAAAATGACATTTTCTCTCTATTCTTATTGCTGTCAAATTATTTTTAATAAATGATAATTGACGTTATCTGGTAGCAGATGAAATATTGCAAGACTTCCTGATGTGATCTATCACAACAATAAACGTAAGATGAAGGTTGAATTGACCTAAATCTAAGTTTGGACATGGGCCACAGAAACTCCAGTTTCACATCCGAAACACCCCGTTCCCTATCAGTCTTTTTTTCTCCCATTTTCGTTTCCTTTTACTATACACAACCCCCCGCCAATCCCACCCTACCCCAATCTGAATGTAACCGTTCAAAATAAATAAAAATGTTGTATAAGGGAATTCCGGTACAGCTTTCTCCTGGATTATCCTAATGTTGTAATCGATTTATTTCCGATTTTTCTTTATTGTTTTTTATTGTAGTTTAGAGATTCTGATTTTTCTCCAATTGTGATACGAAGAAAACAGAAGTCTTTCGTTATTCTTTACTATATATATACAATATTTTAAAATTGTTATCGTTACATGGGTTCTTCGTTATAGGGGATGAAAATCGTGAAAATTCGTCGATGTTCGCTGTCATACAGGCGCTTTACCCGGAGTTTTCAAGTCAGTGTTTTAAAAGCACCGTTATATGAAAGACGCCTCGTTTCAGGCGTCGCACATTTAAAAAGCACGTCAATTACAATTCACATTACCTTACAATTACAATTTTTCATTTATTTGAATTGTTTCGAAATTATTTTATTTAAAAGTTGACTAACGTTGATTTTTTTTTATTAAAATAATGTGTTTTAAAATTATGTTAATTCTAATAGTTCTAGTTAAGTGAAGAAATAGTGATGAGTGTTTTATAAAGTCACTGTCCTGGTACTTCTATCAAATGTGTTAAAATATATTGTGAAATCATGAGGTAGACTTTATTTTAATATATTATTGCGAAATAATGTTGATTAATAACAGTATCGGTTAATAATACTGACAGTAGGAAAGAAACGTGATCACAATATCGAAAACTTGTCGATAAAATAAACAATGTTGCGTTACTGTATCTTATTTTTTTTTCTAATATGAAATAATTGAAAAATTTAAAGTTAATTTCATTCAATACATACTACAACAACAACAAAATACGTTTGTTCAAATTAATTAGTAAAACACAAAGGCTAAAATTCAATCTGTAACATCACAAGGGAAATAAATAAGGTTGCAAGCTATACGTAGTTGTTATTTTAATTATTAAAACTAATTAAGCCTTGTATTGATTTTGATATTTAAGTGAAGATATATGTACGTACGTTTCGGTTTTTTTTTATTCGTTTTTAATGAAATATTATTGGTCTTATAATCGTAATTTGTTGTATTAATAATATAATGGAAATATTCAGTAAATGATGGTAATGGGTGATAAATTCTTGTCAATAAATGTATTTTTCCGATCTTTTCTACTATTTTTTATTTATTTAGTTTAGTTCATATGATATATTTTAGAGAGAAAAAAAAATGTATTTTTCACCAAATGCCATCATATTTACATAAGAGACAGGCTGTCTTCATGTTTTCCTTTTATACACCCGTACATACACACACACAAGTATATAGATATACAAATACATCCAGACAAAATCTTTTGCGATTTACATGAACGTCTAGGATCTAATGGGAACGACATCTTGGGATAAGACTTGAAATTGGTAACATATGGAAATTTACATGATAGAGCAAATCGTTCCCTAATTTTATTTACGTTTCAATCGTTAAATTACCCCCATAAAATACTATTATTCTATAACATATATGTATAGAATTGTATTGTTTTTGTACCTTTACGCCATATATCTTAATTGTAAATACTACCTATTGTCAAATTTTTAACTTTTTACTACTTGCAGGTGTCTACCTGAAACGTAATTTATTTCGTATCAAACACTAATAAATGACTACTAATCGGTAATAGATTATCCTGTAAATATAAGTGTTAAATAGACCAGTTATTCTAACAAAGTACACTCGATTAATTAACAAGTCCTGAACAAATTAAAATAAGTCCAGGATAATAATAATACAAGTCAATTTAATTACAAAAAGGGTTTTTGAAGAACTGCCCTCAAATTGTCGAAACAGACGACGAGATGAAAAAAAAAAGGATTCTACTTTGATTCAAAACGCGATTGAATTAATTTTAGAAAATTTAACAGACCCGAAAATTTTACCGGTAAAATGAAAGGAAACGGTATACGAATCTCAATATAGTATATTTTAATTAAATTAATTAATAAATTAGCTACAAATTTTACTGTCTGGTTGTCTGTATATGTATATAATGGAGAATAATTTTTTTTTCGTCTCTTGGTGTGTTAATGTTCTCGGAGATTTTCGGGCCATTATTAATCCGCCTTTGATAACCATTTACTTTGATATAGTCCTGTTTTCATTATTTAACATTAACATGCCTTATTGCACCGTAAACCATCTTTTATGTACAAAAAAAAAACTAAAAATCATATTTTTCTAATGAAATATCTGGAATAATTTATTTCAGGAAATCGCCATAAATGAGCCCTGAAGTAATATCATTTGCTGTTCTTTTTTTGTTTTTTCAATTAATTCAACATGAATTTTTAATGTTTATACTTCTAACTGGTGTTATATTTTACAGAAATTAACAATAATTTCGTTTACTCGATTGTAAATTCTCTAAACAAGTTGAATCCACCGATATTTAACCGGACCCTTGTAAATTATCCCCGAGTTTTGTGTTGTTACAATTAAGTCATTAGCAGAAAGCCGCAAATGGCCGTGTAACAGAGATCATTGTTAAGGGACACCTCGAAAAATTACTCCAAGTAATTGCAATAGATAGTTTATACTTCTAATTATTTGTATTTTGTGTAATTAGTCAAATAATGATTACAAGTGGCACATTCAAAAAGAGACCGACTGCTGCCGGAATATCTAATCAAACTAATGTTAAAAGGCCATATTGTACAGTCAGTGTATTATCTCTGACTGTTGGGTACCAATTGATCTTTGACGTTTTCTAAATTCTCAGAAAATATTGTTATTAGCACATAATTCTCAATATTTTTCAATGATTAACGGAATATCGCGTTATTTGGTTACAGTTGTCCACGGTCGCCAAACGTCCAAAGAATTCTCTTCAATTAAATCATAGCTTCAAGGTAAATCGTTAACAACAAAATATTCTATTCATAAGCATTAATGTTACGTTTTTTGGTTTAAATTAGTTATTTTTAAAATTTTTCAAATACCATTTCTTCTTAACAAAAGGGAAAGGACAACAATAGATTATTTAAACGTTTTTATCTTAATTTCCTTCTTAGTTATCCTTTTTGGGGGCTAAAGTTAAAGTTTCACAGTTGTTAAACTTCTTCTTCACTGATAATTATCCGCAGACTAAATTGTCTCGTCTTATGATCCTGGCGTTTTTTCTTTTTTTTTTCTTCTTCTTCTGGTGTCTTAAAGAAAGTGGGCAAATAGTGGATAATACAAAAAGATACTAGAAAACGGCACACAATATTTATTATTCCTTGAAAAGTTGTCGTCTATATATCATGGATTTTGTTGTCCTTTTTCTGACATCGGTTTGTTTCAAAAAATATAACAGACACATAAAAGATGATTTGAATAATATTTACAATACTATAGTTATAACGATATCGAAAACGGAACGGATGTAACGAGTAGAATTATATTTATGTATTTGTTTAAAAGATATTTTCCTCGTGAGGTTTTTTATTAATGCCCTTAATAACTCCTGTGTTAAAGTTGAAATACTTATGGGATTTCTTTATTGTAGATTTGTTACTGATAAATGAACTGAATTACTTCATTATATTTCTTGTCACATTTCAATTGTTTAATAGTATCATCCTTGAATATTGAATATTTAAAGAAAAGAGTGGATAAATTTAACTCAATGATCGCATTTGAAATATGATGATATTTCATTTTCCCAACGTTAATTCCATTGTTTTCCTTTAATTATTTATTACTCTCTCTTTTTTTTGTAGGAGAATGGATTGCCGAGTCTTACTTCTGTGGCTTTCCACTAACTGGATTAACGGTAAGTAGTATATAGCTTCGAAGAAAATAATTTTTTATTAAATTTTTGGATGAAATTATTAAT